>CAUYON010208754.1:0-93015 GCA_963573935.1 Arctocebus calabarensis | reverse complement strand
GTTGCTTCTTAGAAGCACATCAGTCTCCTGGCCAAGGGACCCATACACCTATATATACCCTGAGACTAAAGGCCTAAAGGAGGAGACGGGGAAAGACCGGGAGAGAAACGGAGAGAGCTTCTCTCTCCCCACTAGAATTCTTTCCCTCTACCAGGAGCCTTAGTGTTTTCTGTATTCTTTTCTGTAAATAAATTCTGTCTTACCACTGAGGGGTGGGGGGAAATAATGTAATGAAGAATAATAAAATACATGTTAAAAAAAAAAAGAAAAAAAACTTTCTTGAACTCAGGCCATCCACTCACCTTGGATTCCCAGAGTGCTATGATTATGGGCATGAGCTGCCATTCCTGACCTTTAAAGAATATTTTTTTAAAAGCACTTTTAGGTTCACAGCAAAATTGAGAAGAAGATACTGAGAATTCCCATACCCTTCCTGCCCCACAACGTGCTTAGAGTCTCCCTTTATCAATATACCCACCAGAAGGGTACACATGTGAAACTGATGAACTTGTACTGACAAGGCCACAGTTTACATTAGGATTCATTCTCGTGGTGCACATTCTATAGGTTTGGACAAGTTATATGTATCTGCCACAATAGTGTCTTAGCACGTATTTTCATTGCCCTGAAAATCCTCTGTTCTGACTATTCATCCTCCTCCCCTCTCACATAATCCCTGGAAATGACTGATCGTTTTACTGTCTCCAGTTTTGCCTTTTCCAGAATGTTGTTTGAAACTGTATAGCATGTAGCCTTTTCAGATTGAATTCTTTCACTTAGTAACACGTATTTACATTTCCTCTATGTCTCTTTATGGTCTGATAGCTCATTTCTTTTCAGTGCTGTACAGGGAAAGCGGTTTAACAGCCACTTAGATGTTTACTTTTTTAAAAGACCTGAAGCATGTGAACAGTTCACAGTCCAACAATTTTCTCACACTTTTGTTCATTTCTCTTGACCAGTGTCTCCTACAGGAAGTGTGTGTGAGGAAATGCTCTTACATGTATTTCAATTTCTTGGAAATATTTTTTATTCCAGAGGGTCTTGCATTGTTGGCTTGGGCTGGAATGCAGTGATTCATTGCAGCCTTGAATTCCTGGGCTCAAAAAACCCTACTGCCTCAGTCCTCTGAATAATATAGTTGTGCACCACCATGCCTGGCTAATTTTTTTGTAGAGGCAGGGTCTTCAATTCCTGGCCTCAAGCAGTCCTCTTGCTTTAGCCTCCTAAACTGCTAGAATTACCCGCATGAGGCACTGCACCTGTCCTCTAGGAAACATTAGAAAGAAATACTATATAAATCTTGGAAAGTCATTTCATGTTGTCTAAATGTTAATATATGACGATCTGTAAAATGTTGACACTATTAAAAATTCGATGTTAGGCATATCATATACATTGTACAAATATCTTCAGATTAAAAAAAATACATTTCAACTCTCAATATACCAGGAAAAACAGTCATCACTATTTATTATCTAGTTCCAATAAGTCTTAAACTTATTAAAAAATGTATTTTAAGTCGTTTTATGATTTACAGAAGTATAGAGTGGTAGTTAAAAAACTTGATTAGAAAATTTTAGTATGTAAACATAGTAAAAACAATTTTCATATTTTCTTGGTTTCAAAGGTATATGTTTTTGAAATGGGCAATGTCCATTGAATTAATTATTACCCACCATGATTGAACCTGGAACAAATCCATCTTGTAAATAATGACTTCAGATCTCAAATACATTTCTGTTAAGTTCTAGTATATCATTGTTTCTGGTTCTTCTAGTACTTACATTGCCAAAATGAAATACTTTTAAAGACTTCGACATAGTTTTGTGGAAGGATGGCAATTATTAAAGAACAGTTTCATTTTTAGATTTATGAGCACCAATTAGAACCATCAGTCCAATAATTTTTCATTTCTACATCATTTAATTGCTTTCAATCACCTTTATACACATAGCTATCTTTAACGTTTTTCAACCTAGAAACTATATCAAGTAAATTTGGGGGCATAACTTCGTAGATCTAAGAATACTGTCACAATAACCATTCGGAAAAATAAGGTGATTGAGGCCTGGGTCACAAAATGTTTATTGAAGCATAATTAAGAATTTCCTATTGAGTATGTGGATGGGAATACTGTCTTTCCTTGTTGTCTTCAGAAACATCTGGTTTACGCATCCATTCTTGAGTCTGAAAAAGCTCATTCAGAATATGCATCAAATTTAGGACCTGAGATTTTTGCTTACATAATCAATTTCATCAGCATCATTAGGTTCTAGAGTACTGCCCTCTGTCTCTTTATATTCACCTTGATTCTGTAATCAATTGTGAAAATTCCTATCTTCATTTTTCCATTATGGGCAAAAAATGAAAAATTTGAATTCTCAACTATATTTATTGAAAGCTATAAAAAAAAGTCTAAAAATGATATCTTTCCAGACTTTCAGGTTTTCTTTAAAGATGATGGAATCCTTTGGCAAGTGCTATGTAAAAACTGAAGGATAATGTAATAGTGATCATTTATTTTTCTAGTATATTATCCTTTTAGGTGATGCATCATTATTTCACGTCTTTATTAGTCTTTTTTTTTTTTTTTTAGTGTAGTTGGGAATAATTGGTAATAATTAAATAATTCCTGGGAAAATGAAATAAAATGTTTCAAAGGATATAGGAAAAATTAAATCATTAAGGTCCCATAATATAGCTCACATTTGTAAGAGTCCAAAGAACACATACGGGAATTGAAAAATAGGCCTTATATTCCATTTTTAAAAAGAAAATTTTCTCTTTGTCATTTAGAGTATTTCTAAGAAAGAATAAAAGTCATGGAACATTAATTCTTATAGTTAGAACTGCTCTAAAAAGAAACCCTGAGTTAAAATTCTGTTCAATGACCTGGAGGATCAGTTAATGTCACTGGGAAAAACAAAACAAAATAAACAGTATTTCCCTTTTTTTTTTTTTTTTGAGAGTCTCAAGTGGTTGCCCTGGGTAGAGTGCTGTGGTGTCACAGCTCATGGCAACCTCCAACTCTTGGGCTTAAGCAGTTTTTGCCTCAGCCTCCCAAGTAGCTGAGACTACAGGCTCCCGCCACAGCCCCTGGCCAGGTTCGAACCTGCCAGGCTTGGTGTATGTGGCTAGCACCCTACCCACTGAGCTACAGGCACTGCCAAAAAAATAGAAAACTCAGTATTTTTTAGGGAACTGAACACTTTATAAAGGCCAACTGTATGTCTGCCATTCTAGTCAGGATTCCCAGCCCAAGCTCTGTGTTGGATGTACCCTCCATTCCCTAAAGGGCTGGGCAGATGTGGCTATTTTTGTCCTTGGAAATCCTACCACTCAAATTGCAGGGAACTGTTCCAGGGTGGATGGTCGACCTTAGGAATATGAATTTTTCTTCTTCCAGATTTTGAATCTTAACTAACAGGGGACACTGGTGCCAAACAGGTCAGGAATAGCAACATGATGGAGCTGGAAGCCTTTGAGTAAGCCTAAGTTATAAGGAAGCAGGAAGGAAGACATCTTCAGAGAAGCCAAGGAAATGAAACAGATGTATAGGATCCAGACGGTGTGGCCCAGTGAGGGATCAAGGGTGATTAAACCTGGCTAAACTTCCTGCAATTTGGATTCTTTCCATTTTTTATAATACCTCTTTATTTTAGAACTGGTTCCTATTTCTTGAAAACAACAAATCTCTAAAACAGAAATCAGTATCAGGAATATCCTATTGCTGAAATAATAGATCCTGAATGAAAATGGAAAACTAGTTGTGGGTAAAGCAAAGAGAGAAAAATAAAGATTGGGGGTGGGGATTAGACAAAAAAGATTCCCTATTCTTTGAAAAACTGGTATTTTGGAGTGAGTGATGATAATATAGCTAAACATTTACCAAAAACGTTTTGGGACCCAAACCACACGTTCAGGTTGTTTAGCTAAAAACAGATAGGGAAAAGCAGGGAATTTCTGTTTCATAAAAGAAATCTTTTCTGCTGAGACCAGGTCCAGGTATTATTCATGAGTTTGAAAAAGCTCAGGAGCCTGCAATTGAAGTGGGAGTATCTAAGGGCAGCCATGCTAGTTTGGGAAGCCCAACCATGTCCACAGTACAGACATGCTAGTGCCCACCCCTCGTAAAACACTTTCACGGTCAGGAATGTGTCTTGTGGAGGGAGAGGTTAATAGGGGCAGACTAGGGAAAATATGCTTTCCAGTCCCTTCCAGTACAGCTCTTAGTAACCACTTGTCCTCCTTTACTCTCTCCAAGGATAAGCCCATTAGGAAGAAACAATGGGGATAAAGAGAGCTGATTAACAAAAATCCTTAAGGAATGGTCATTAGGCAGCCTGGTTATCAAGGGAGCAAATTTACCCCACGGAAATTCATAGCATCGCCCAGTCACACTCAGAAAGACAAAGATTGAAGCCCACTAGAGTTCTGGGGTAGTTGGCACCAGAACCTTAGTCTTGAACAAGTCCCTCTACCAACTCACGTCAACATGTTGTTGAGTTCAGGCCTCTTCTACAGGCACCAGACTCAAGGAGAAAAAGACCCTGGCACCAGACAGTAACTACTCAAGTGGAGAGAAGACTCCAGTGTCCCTCACAAGAGCAGGCCTGAAGGACAAGGAGAAAGGAAATCCTTCTAATGGGCAGGTCCTGTCAGACATGACTTAGGAACTTACTCAATTACAAAGGCAAGCGTCAGATTCATAGATAGCATTCATTTGCCTGGACCAGTGACCAGTACATGATCTTGTTTTCTAAGTTTCTTTCCCACCTCTAAGGCAACCTCGTTTTCTGATAATTTTTATTGCTGTCCCTACTGTATTGTTGGTGTGCTGGTAGTAAAATGTGTTACTAAATCTGGAGGATTGGTGATCACGTGGACCAGATGGAGACTACGGAGCAGATACTATAGCTGCACCTGTAATACTGTCTGGAGAGATGAAATATAGTGGTAGAAATCAACCTAGTCTACATCTTCAGAGTGATTCCAAAGCCTCTATTTTGTACCAGTAACTACGATTTCAAGGCAGCCACAAACAATTGTACAAGGTTGTGAGTATACTGCATATTCCTACGAAGAGGTCCTGTCCCGTCATCCTGACCATAGCTGACTGGTGTGCCTGATAACATGGAGTCAGATTTAGTCACTGAAGAATCTGAACTAAGTGACACAAAGATAAGCAGGCAATCATTAAGAGTTATCCCACAGTTGGGTTCAGAGCTTGCAGCACAGCAGCTCAAAAGCATGAACAAGCTGAGGCTAGAGACAGGACTAACCTGACACCCCCGTGGAGAAGCAGAAATGAAGAGGCCTTATGAGAAACTAGTCCACAGAAAGAGAATAAAGTAGATGCAAAGATGATTATGTGCAGGAGAAAAACAATAAGGTAAAGACAGAGGGAGAGCAGAAAACAGGAGTAGGGGATACAGAACTACGTAGAAACAGATTAACTGCTGGTGACTTTCTAGATCCTATAATATTTCACTCTTCTCCCTTTAAGTAAGTTCCTCATTTCTGGTTGTTTTTAACTCTTTTCTTATAAATTTTATACATGTGATTAAAATTTTAGATAGATTTCAGATTCTTCCAACCAAACAATTCTTGACCTAAACAGCAGTTCCATGAAAGGCTCTCGACCTGACTGTAGCTGCATCTTTTAAATGTTTAACTTGCAATTATGGCAGTTTATGCACTGTCTGACATAACCAGAGTACTGTAAAGGTGAGGCTCTTAAGGGAGAGACATTATAATTTCTTTGAACCACCCTAACTGCTGTCCAAAGATAGACCTGACTTTACAATAATAAGTAACATTTACCGAGTAACACTCTTGGGACAGACAAATTTCAAACACTTATTATTTGTAATAATCAAGTTTCAAAGATCTCAGTTATTATTCGTAATAATTAAGCAGGTTCTATTACTAATTATTATTTCACAGAGAAGGAAATTAAGGCACAAAAAGAGTTTAAGCAACTTTTTCAAGACCACACAGCCAACTAAGAGGAGAAAAAGACCCTGGAGATCAAGTAGAAAGATCAACTAAGAGATCAAGTAGAATCTGTTATCATCTGAAAAATAAAATTTTATGTATGCGATTAAAATTCATTTCAGTTAAGTTTTTATTGAATGCCTATTATATGCAAAACAAAGTACTGATTTAAACCAATAAACTAGTTAACGGCAATATTTTTAAGTCCTTTTAAATATCACTATCACAATGAATCTTCCTGTGGTCCACAAAAGGAAAAAGATGAACCTGTTCTTCAATTTCCAAATACTTTTTTTTTTTTTTTTTTTTGAGACAGAGCCTCAAGTTGTCACCCTGGGTACAGTGTTCGGCATCACAGCTCACAGCAACCTCCAATTCCTGGGCTCAAGAGAGTCTCCTGCCTCTGCCTCCCAAGTCTGCCACAACGCCTGGCAATTTTTTTGTTGTTGTTGTTGCAGCCGTCATTGTTGTTTGGCGGGCCCAGGCTGGATTGGAACCCGCCAGGTCAGGTGTACATGCTGGTGCCTTAGCCCATTGAGCCACAGGTGCTGAGCCTCCAAATACCTTCTTTAAAACAGAAGAGAATAAATTGCAACAATGCTATTTTCAATGCTTTTGTTATTCCAAAACTCACTAGAACAGTAGTAACCTTCCTAATGCCATGGCCCCTAAATACAGTTGCTGTGGGTCGCAAACCACAGGTTGAGAACCGCTGTACTAGAATATCTGAAGATTACTTTCGGTAAGCCAGACTCATATGAAAATAAACCTTGACTTCACAGAGAAGTCTACATTGACAGATATCCTTTAATTAATTACAGTATAAGTGATACATATTTATATAAAAAAGTAAAATGACAAGGATGAGTTTTTCATGGAAGGTGGTGAGTTGCCATGGAGTCTGCTTCTCTTGATTTTCTGAGGAGGGCTTGTTTGAGGGCACTAATTTTCTCATCAAGTTCAACCAGTGAATAGTTCTGCTGTAAACAATAAGAACATAAATTGCTGAATAAGATTCTTATCTTCATGCAGATAAAATGCTAAATGAACTATAAATATTTAAAACATTCAAAAGCATGACAGATTTTTTTTTCTCATGAAAATAAGAGTTTTAAAACTGAACTATATATTGCCTATATCCAATTTAAAGGTACAAAGTAACAAAGCTTAGTATTTCTTTATTTCTCTCTTCTGATCCTTGTTTACTTTGAAAGAATAGTGAAAACTTTTTTTAAAAACCTAACTACTGCAATAGTAAAAAAAATAAACTTTAGGATTAGCGTAGCTGCTTAAAATACCTAGAAATTCTCTTTTGAGGGATCCACTGCAATCAACTGGGAAAAATGGCTGCACTCAAAAATTTATAATTAAAAAAAAAAATAATATGCTACTCTTAAAAAATTAAACCTAAAAAATTTTTAAAAGCTTTCCCTATTTTAAATTTACACCAGCACCTTTAAGGCTAGCAAAACCTTACTATTTCAGATTCAATTAATTGATAAAGTAGTACTTTGGATGGGATAGGCTGAAGTCAACCTCTGCCAAACACCCTTTTTTTCTTTAGATGCTGCTATTAGGAGTGCACACAAAAGGAGGCAGTGAGGACACTGAAGTTACTTATTTTTAAGTATCCTATAAATGATACGTTTTTCTAATATTCTATTAAAAAAAGCAGGATAAAGATTTTTATATTTATTCCATCTGAGTCATTCCATACCTTTAAAATAAAATTATTTCTCTAATTCAAATATATTAGTTTATATTGTCCTTTTTTCTAATCTTACCCAGGAATGACCTAAAAGCAACCACAGTAAAAACTTTATTAATAAGAAAAGTATAAAACGAAGCAAACTCTTTCAGAAGCTACAATGAAAATACAGTAAAATAACTTACTTGAGGTGGTTGAACTTTTCTTCTTTTTCCAGAGAAGTTCTAGATTAAAAGTAAAGGAAAAAATAAGTAATCAATGTTTAGAAAATCTAAGTATCAATTTTCCTGTATAGAATACTGTACAAAGTATGTGGCGCCTTTGAGAACCCTGACGGAAATAAAAACCACTGACCCACCAAGCATTATTTGCAATCAACATCCACCTCCTTCTATCTGGAAGCTGCCCTTGAACAGATGAGGACATTAAAATATAAGTAATACTGCTGCAACAAACTCATTCCTGGGTCTATGCATATATACTTTCTCATTAACTGCCGCTAATGAGCTGAGTGACTATGGAAAGAGGTATTTAAGATTTTCTACTTAGTGTTCTTTTTTATAACCTTCCATTCCAAGATGTCAAACAAGTAAAACAATAGTGAAAGAAATGGAATGTTTCCATTTTTCCAGACCAGCACACACATACCCCTTTGGCTAATTATAACAGAGACCATTTGTCTATGTAAGCAGGTACGTATCCACTGCTTCTCTATGCTGACTCAAGGGAATAATACCCAATCATCTTGTCAGTGACCGAAATAGGTAGGCACAGGTCCAATTCTGGCCAACGAGTAAGGAGAATTCTCCTGGAAATTAAGAGGAGAGCTTCTAGAAAAAGCTTCCCTACTTCTTTCAAGAGAAAAGCCTTCAAAACAGTTTCTGGACACTTGTATCTGGAGAAGACATGTGAAAACGCTAAAGCCATCTTGCCATTTGCCTGGGGAAGAAGCCAACACCAAGCAGCCTGAAAGCGGAAGGCTATTCTTTGACATTCACAATTTACCTAATATTTTGACAAGTAGAACACTGAGAAACACCACATCTCTGAAGAGTGTGCTACCAGAGGACTTCCTATTTTATAAGATCTCCATATCACTTAAGCCAGTTTGAGTTCAAATTTCTTATGGCTAGATTTATCAACATTCTCACTGACACACTCCTGAACTTTTTAAACCATGATCTAATAAATTCTTTCTAGACCACAAGCTTTTGAATGGCAAATTAGTAAGTATATTGGACAAAGACACTGTTAATATATGTGGCAAAATTTTCTCCTGAGCATTGAGATTTAGAAAAGAAT
This sequence comes from Arctocebus calabarensis, assembly GCA_963573935.1. Lineage (NCBI taxonomy): Eukaryota > Metazoa > Chordata > Mammalia > Primates > Lorisidae > Arctocebus > Arctocebus calabarensis. Next base: position 84,005 of record CAUYON010208754.1, on the reverse strand, counting down.
ATTAAAACTTATTTTCTTTTGGGTCAGATGAACATCTATGGAATAAAAGAGGTCATATACATTATTTTCTCCTCTGACAAACTGAGCTGATACCTGTGGGTATCAGGGCTTAATGTTTAATTTGGCCTTTACTCACTCCCCTGACTTCCTAAGAGTTGGCTTTTTATATGCCTGATGAAAATATACTTCCTCTTTGTTCTCCGAACAGTTCAACCTGAAGAATATTGATAAGTTTCTATGTCATTAAGCTGTCAGATTATTACTGTATCAAGAAACGGAAGTGAAAAATACCAGAATGAGAATAATAAGGTCATTAGTGGCTAAATAACTTTAAAACATTGTAAAATGCAGTCTCTGAGACTTATTTTAGATATAAGCAGAATATTTTGACAAGTAGAACACTGAGAAACACTACATCTACTACAAATACACTAGACTAGTTTTACAATTTGTTTTAGGCATAAGGAAATCTCAGTACAGACAGTTCCTAACTTAGCATGATTTGACGTACTATTTTTCAAATTTATGATGGTACCAAAGTGGTATGCATTCAGTAGAAATTATGCTTTGAATTTTGATTTTTTTCCCAGGACAGTGATATCCAGTATAATAATCTCATGCATGTTGGGCAGCAGCAGCAGCCACAGCTCCATAACCATGAAGACACAGGCACCATAAACATAGCTATGCTTATATACCTGAACTATATGGGATATAGCCTGTTGGTTAGAGGCTACAAACCTGTACAGCATGTGACTATAATAAATACTGTAGGCAGCTGGAACACAATGCTAAGTATCTGTGCATCTAAACATATCCAAACATAGAAAAGGTCAGTAAAAATACCAAATTATAATCTTATGGAACCATGGTAGCATATGTGGTCCATAGTTGACCAAAACATTGCTATCTGGAGCATGGCTAACTTACAGTTATATTTATAATGCCTGTTTCCTAATAAAAAGATATTACACATACACATCTAGGGAATCTGTGCTATAAGGAAACTCAAGACTAAGAAGGCCTCTTCCATGATCAACTACTTCCCTTCCTTTTAATCAGTTATGAAAGCCAACTGATTCTACATGTGCAATGTCTTAGGTTTCTTCCCAGTCTCCTGATTCAGACCTTATTTCTTTCTGGTTTGGATAATGACATGTTTCCTAACCTAATTTTCTTGACTCCAATTTCTCTCCAACTCAGACTTTACAATGCCACCAGATAGTAACAGAAATTACAGGTTTTATTCTTGTTCTCAAAAACTTAGTTGTGCACCATTGACAGTGGAAGTGCAAACTAAATAGTATGACAATCTAATTTCCCAGCTGTTTACTCATGGTTCAGGCTCACCCTCCACTTTCACACACACGGCGTGTGCACATGACGCTGACTTGGTCTTCAGCATTCATTCTGTTCCCCTGACAACTTCCCTTTAAGACCAGAAGTTACCATTATAGGGTAAAAATTATGCCTAGTCAGTACTCTGGAACAGACAACACACTCTCAAAGTCCAGTAATTAACTACAAGACAAATCCTATCCATTCATTCACACATCTACTCACGTCTACTATATTATGTGTACTCAAAGATGAATAGAACACAGTTCCTGCCCTTAACAAGTTCAAAATATAGTGTAAGAAAGAGAAGTGCAAATATGTAAGTGATAAGTGTTATAAAATGAACAAAGTGCTGCAGAAATATACTTGTAAAGGATGTTATACTTAACTGTTTTCAAGTGTCATTAATTTAAGGTCAGTTAAGTAATTCTTTGGAAACAGTCACAAAGCTCCTAGCTTTTAAATAGTCTGTTAAGCCATGCCCTTAAATCTCTGAAAACATTACCACATTAAAATCTTTCCATGTTCAATGTTAACAGTAAAGATCTTAGAACCATCACATTAAAGGGTGCAACAATATTAGCCTTTGTCATAATCCCTGTTTTTTGGAGTTTTATATCTATTTTATAAGATGAAAAGAAATTGACACAATCTAATAGTTTTATAAAATGAATATAATTTACATCTTTTCCTGTTAATGTTCTCCTTTTCATATGCTTTACTTCAGTGTTACCCATGATAATCTCTACACAACTGTAAGAAGCTCCCACATGTTTACAATTCATCTACATGAGAATCTGGATAAATATACTTCAATTAAAATCTTTCAGAGTTCAAAAGTAACAAGTTAATCCTTAATAAACTGAATGGGCTCAACTTTCTCTTTCTAATTTTAGAACCTAGAGGACTGTGCTAACTATGTAGTCTCTTCTGTATACCTCTGAGGGATAAATATGCAAAATTATGCAATTACTATGCATGTATTCCAGCATGAAATGGTGAAAATTATGAATAACATGCAATGTCCTCTACAGTGTGTGTGCTCAACTTCCCCGATGTGCACAGATAATTCTAGAGATGGCTCTATGCCAAACAATGCAGCTCTAGGGATGGCTTATTGGTTCTATTACTGAAGGGTGAGCATAAAATCTTCTTTCCCTCCAGGTTTGTGTCATAGATGGTCACAGGCCTAGAACATCAGTCTGAATGTCTGAAGTTTCCAGTATGTTGTGCTCCCTTGTAGCTCACCATTAATTTGGATATGTCACTTCCGACACGAATTCAAAAGTGGTTCTTCTAATCAAAGATATATTGTTTTTAACAGACTTATAAATATCTTTTAAAATCAGTTTTATGCTAGGTTGCCATTATTCACCCTTTCCTGACTGCCTAACACAGCCAGGCCATTCCTGTTTATATTTATAATGCTTCTCACTCTTTAAATTAGGCAGCCACCAACGTTCTGACTTCAGGCCTCTGACAGTCTCAGTATCCTTACCCACTGATGTTTTAACTATCATCTCTAAATAGACTCTCCCAGTTGTCTCCAGTGTAGGTGCTCAATCTCAAGAAGCTTACCTGATATTTATATTTTCATACTCTTTTATGACTTCAAGTTTGCTTTTTCCATAAAAATATCTCTCCCTCAAGACATTCTTATTCCTATCAATGATGGTATCACTTTTTAGGGGGGGGAACAGAGCCTCAAGCTGTCACCCTGGGTAGGGTGCTGTGGTATCACAGCTCACAGCAACCTCCAATTCCTGGGCTCAAGCGAGTCTCTTGCCTCCGCCTCCCAAGTAGCTGGGACTACAGGCGCCCGCCACAACGCCCAGCCATTTTTTGGTTGCAGCCATCATTGTTGTTTGGTGGGCCCGGGCTGGATTCGAAACCGCCAGCTCAGGTGTACATGGCTGGCACCTTGGTCCATTGAGCCACAGGCGCTGAGCTGATGGTATCACTTTTACAACCAGAAACTGGACTGATCCTTGCTTGATGCCTTTCAATATCCAATTATCAGTACTTTGTCATCTTTTCTTTCCTACTTGCATTAATCTTTTCTATTCACACTCATGTCCCTATTTTAGGATCTTAGTTCACATCTAAGCTAGTATAATACTGCCTCCTAATCCTTAGTTTCTCCTTTTTCATTTATCTCCCACACTGTATATTAGATAAATCTTTCTAAATATTGCATTTACAAGACATTTTCCTGCTCGAACGCTCTCTATAGCTTCCCCCGCCTCTGCTGGAAAATAGATTTTTTAAACCTCTGGGCACAGCATTTTCGGTCCTGTACAATTTGGCTACCTCTCTCTTTAACCAAACCCTGTATCCTATATACAACAGATCAAAACAAACAAACAAACAAAAACAATGATGCGAAGAGTTTTTTGATTTTTTGTTTTTTTTTTTCTTGAGACGGAGTCTCACTTTGTTGCCCCTGTTAGACTGTTGTGGTGTCACAGCTCACAGCAACCTCCAACTCTTGGCCTCAAGCGATTCTCTTGCCTCAGTCTCCCAAGTAGGTGGGACTACAGGCAGCCGCCACAACCCCTGGCTATTTTTAGAGATGGGGTCTTGCTCTGCCTCAGGCTGGTCTCAAACCTGTGAGCTCAGGCAATCGACACACCTCCCAAAGTGCGAGCATTACAGGTGTGAGTCACTGTGCCCCGCTCTGAAGAGCTTGTTTTTGATTAACCAAGTCTATATGTTAAGTTTTTATTCATCAAAATCAGAGAAGAGACAAATTTTGTAGCAAGGTCCTATGCTAACTACCACAGTCTCTCACAAGACCAGTTCTATTATAGGAATTACATCGATAAGATATAAAACTGAATAGGAAAAAATAACCATTTTCTATAGATTACTTAACAGAGGCAGCTTGAATGGGAAAAACTTAATGGTAGATTGCTTAAGAAAAAGTCATAGAGTCTTTATGTTTCCTATGAAGATATATTGAAAGAATAATCCTAAAACTGAAAAGACCTTTGTAATTATGTGGTATAACTAACAAATTTCCTAAAAGTAGATACCTGAAGACCAGAGGAATAGAGTGACTTATCCACATTTACATAGCCATTTGAGTTTCTGTAGTAAATAAATATTTACTGAGGTTTTATCATGTGCTAGCCACTGTGTCTGATCAGCATTAAGTCATTTAATCCTTGCTTCAACCCTTAGTATTTTTAGAACCTCATTTTTACATTTTAGAGTAATCACTAAAATTCTTCCTCTGAATTTCTGTCATTGAGGACTTTTTGTACCCCTTTGTTATGTGACCTGACTTGGGCCTCTAGAAATACTTCTTTTCTGTATCTCACTCTAGTACCCAATCTGTAACTTCAGGAAGATTAATCCTGTACCTAAAATTAATTTTAACTCCATATTCACCAGAGATTTATATACTAAAATGAACTATTTTACATTTCTCAGAAATGAGTTTTAGTATAATCTCAGTTTTACATTATTTTATTTCTAACAAGGCACTGCTTAACATTAACTCAGAAAAGGTAGGTATTATAGATAATCACTGCCAAAGACTAAGGAAAGTAACAGAACAGCTCAGGATTATTCTCAAAAATGCTGATGTGTCAAAGGAGATACTTACCAGCACAAAATTGTTTAATTTTCGTAGAAAAAGGGGTAAGAATAAATGAGTACTAGCATTAAGGAATGAGATAAATATAGTCTTTCCAAAAGTATGGTGGTTAAAATAAGAAGACAAGGGAGCAGCTTGAGGTGTGTGTTTAGTATGGGAAAATGTAACCATGACAGCTGAGCAGAGGGGTGTGTGGGGACAGAGGGATTAAAGACAAAGTGTTAAGTCTCAGGGCAAGATCCCAGAGGAAGCCTTTGTTTTATACTCAGTAGGTTTAGAATAACACTTTCAACCACTATCTAGGCTGATTCACTATGCTATGAAAATGGCCCATGTTTTGTATCAAAAAATACTCAGAATCAGAATTTTTAAAGAACTGGATAAGTCTCTACATAGAACTGTGCTCATTCACCTTTGAATTACTGAAACAGTGTTTTACACATAGGTCAGTAAGTGAAGCTGTTAAACCATAAAGAATCCTAAAATAAAGCAACATTTTTATTTATTTTTAAAAGATACTTATACTTACCACAGATTGAAAATATTCAGGAGACATGCCTTCCAATTCAAGAATTTTATCTTCAAGTTTTTTAATTCGCTGATAAATGTCTCTTGGCACGGGACCACCTTAAATACATTAAAAAACATTTTGAAATACTACTGAATAAATTTTAGGGGGGGATAGACTCTTACTTTGTCACCCTTGGTAGAGTGCCATGGTGTTACAGCTCACAGCAACCTCAAACTCTTGGGCTTAAGTGATTCTTTTGCCTCATCCTCCCAAGTAGCTGGGACCACAGGCGTTGACCACCACCACCCCTGGCTATTTTTAGAAATGGAGTCTTTCTCTGGCTCAGGCTGGTCTCGAACTTGTGAGTTTAGGCAATCTACCCGCCTCAGTCTCCCGGAGTGTTAGGAATTCACTAGGTGTGAACCACCGGGCCTAGCCCTGAGTAATTCTTGTTACAATTTTTATTTTTAAACTAGCATGCAAAGACAATGAATGGGAAAGATTTAAACTTAAAATAAAAAAACAAAAGTAAGAGCAGTGCCTGTGCCTCAAGGAGTAGGGCACTGGCCCCATACAGCACAGGTGGCAGGGTCAAACCCGGCCCCTGCCAAAAACTGAAAAAAAAAAAAAAAAAAAAAGTAAAACAGAATGAATTCCCTCTCTTGTATTTTTGTATTATACACTATGAGACATACATTACCTTTCTCCAGACCCCATTTAAGCTTCCTATGTTGCTAGAATTTTATGTTAAATTCATTTTACAAAATACTGAATAGTTATACAAAATAATTTTTATTTCTACTAATAGCCTTGACAGTAACAAGGGAGATTTAATATTCCATGACTGTGATGTTGTATCATTATTTTCCTCAATTTATATTTTTCCCTATATGCCATATTTTTTCCTTTGACCTAGAAGAATGTTAAAAAGGGGCTTCACTGTAATTTTAACTTAATAAACTTTCTGGAAAGTGGTATGGTAATTCAAATTAGCATTAGATTTCAAGTTTCTGAGTTTATTCAGAATCCTTCCACTTTTCACCACCTCCACAGTGTGACCTTTCTGGTCCAGATTACCAACATCTCTCCCTGGATTATAACACCCAGTTGGGCCCTTGTTTCTGCCTTGTCTCCACAGAGAGTATTCTCAACACCTCAGCCAGTGATCCTTTAAAAATGTAAGTCAGAGCTCTTACATCATTTCTCTGCTCAAACTCTTTCTTTCTTTTCTTTTCTTTTTTTTTTTTTGAGACAGAGCCTCAAGCTGTCACCCTGGGTAAGAGTGCCGTGGCATCACAGCTCACAGCAACCTCCAATTTCTGGGTTCAAGCGAGTCTCTTGCCTCCACCTCCCAAGTAGCTGGGACTACAGGTGCCTGCCACAACGCCCGACCATTTTTTGGTTGCAGCCTGGGCTGGATTCGAACCTGCCAGCTCAGGTGTACGTGGCTGGCGCTTTAGCCTGTTGAGCCATAGGCGCCGAGCCATGCTCAAACTTTCTTTTTTTTTGAGACAGAGCCTCAAGCTATCACCCTGGATAGAGTTCCGTGGCATCACAGCTCACAGCAACCTCCAATTCCTGAGCTCAAGTGAGTCTCTTGCCTCAGCCTCCCAAGTAGCTGGGACTGCAGGCGCCCACCACAACGCCCGACCATTTTTTGGGTTGCAGCCATCATTGTCGTTTGGTGGACCGGGGCTGGATTCGAACCCGCCAGCTCAGATATACGTGGCTGGTGCCTTAGACTGTTGAGCCACAGGCACCGAGCCTCAAACTTTCAATACCTTACCATTTCCTCATTCTGGTAAAGCCTTTATGATGTCCTACAGGGTCCCATACAATGTGGACTTTCTCCCCCATACCTGTATTTAATAGTTCTAGATACTTGATTACTTATTAGAAAGTAAAATAAAATTTTTAGCAATACAGAAAGCATAAATGGGGCGGGAAAGAGGGGATGTATGTCCCATATGCACCTCATCAGCTTTAGGAATTGTGGTTCCCTCTACCTCCATAATCCCAAGACTTATTCACTCTTGCTAACTCCAGGTCTTAGCCCAAAAGTTACCTTATCATTAAGGACTTCTCTGACTATCCTTTTAAAAATACCAGTAGTACTACTGTCTCACCCTACCCAGGAGTCCCTATCCTCCTTACCTTAATTTTTTCCATTTTCTACCACCCAATGTTCTGTATACACATATTTTATTTACTGTCTGTCTCCCCACTCTAAGTTCCAAGTGAAGAGAGAGTTATTTGCTTTGCTCATCGGGTATGGCTGTGCAGCTTGCACACTGCACAAACCCAGGAAGCATCAGTTCATAAACTACAATGGCTGGCACACAGCGGGTGCTGAATATTTACTGATTGAATGAAAATATGATTAGACAATCATTATGCAATTAAAGAATATTTGTGAAATTTTATATTAAAAGTATCAACTTGTTGGCTTGGTGCCTGTGGCTCAAGTAGCTAAGGCGCCAGCCACGTGCATCTGAGCTGATAGGTTCGAATCCAGCCCGGGCCTGCCAAACCACAATGATGGCTGCAACCAAAAAATTGCCAGGCATTGTGGCAGGTGCCTGTAGTCCCAGCTACTTGGGAGGCGGAGGTAGGAGAATAGCTTAAGCCCAGGAGTTGGAGGTTGCTGTGAGCTGTGATGCTATAGCACTTTACCCAGGGCAATAGCTTGAGGCTCTGTATCCAAAAAAAAAAAAAAAAAAAGTATCAACTTCTTAAATATAAAAACTCAATTTTTTTTTGTTTTTTGAGAATGTGTTCATCTTAGGACCTTGACTGTTCTTGCTGTTGAATAAAGTAAAATGACTCACTCGTTTATCTTTGTCTTGGTGCTCCCTTTACTATCTATAATGCCCTCTGCTTTACCACTGTATCTTTCTAAGCTGGTTCAGCTCCATGCCTGAACCTCTTCACATGGAGGTTTCGTATTCCCAACATTCCCTTCTTCACTGCCCCTTAACAATTCTACTTAACTATAAATCTTTCATTCTTCTAGATAATAAAGTCCTAGAAGCTAGAGAATATGATATCTTAATATTAATATTAACATCTTAATATTCCTTGTGCCTAAAATAGTGCTTGGCACATAGTAAGCATTCAACAGATATTTTTCCAAAAATTAATTACTTGATACTATTAGAGACTTAAGCAGTCAATCTTTTATATAGATGCATTTTTAAATCCATCTACTTCTGAGGAAGGAGAGTAACGAGAGTAACACTTCATGCTAATAGTTTATTACCCTCAAATGCATATTCATTCTCTTACCTTCTTCTGCCTCCATCTACATAGCAAATACTCTAGGCTAGACTAGACTCTGAAATTCTCTAAACTGTATTTTGTGTCCCTTTCCTTTTGGCAAATGCTGTTCCCTCTTTATGGAATGCTTTGCTCCAGGAACATTTCTACTAATCCTTCAAGGGTTCAAATGTCACCTTTGCAAGGATGCCATCTCTTGACCTCCCCTGAGAGAGTCAAACACTAACTTTGTATCCACTATACTGTGCACATATATAAAAAGGTGAAATGAGAAATTGCCTATTTAATAAACATCTGAGCACTTGCTTTAAGCCAACTGCTATACTAGGTACAAAGTAATGAGTACAGCAGACACAGTTCCATCCTTATAGACCTTATTGTCTTGCAGGGGAGACAGAAATGAAACAGGGAGTACAGGGTGCTATGAGACTATATAAAAGGGAAATCTGCATTGGTCTGGAATCAGGAAGGAAAAGCATAGACAGAAAGAAGAACATGAGTATAAAGACTGCAGAGTAGCAAAATCAGCGGGAGATGAGAAGCCCAGAGATGTGGCTGGAAATACAGGTATGGACCATACTATTTAAAATTACAACCCACACTTGACTCCAATCTCTGAATTTTTAGCTAGGGAGGAAGATCAGATTTTAGCTTTAGAAAAAGCAATTTGGTCACAGAGTAGACAAAGACCTAGAGGAAGAAGTTTAATGGCAAGCAGATCAGTTAATATCCTTCCATTAGTCCAAGGCAGCGATCAGAGTGGCTTCAACTATCGTAGTAGCAATGGAGATAGAAGTGGGTAGATTTGAGAGGTGTTTGGAAGGCAGCATCAACAGGACATGATGACTAAATGCGGAGGGAGACTCAGGTTCTGCAGCTAGTTAAGATCTGAGATTGATTTCCAGTTGGCACTTAACTATCCTGGGAATATTGCTTGAGCTCCTCGAACTTCAGTTTCTTTATCTGTATAATGATAACAGCACTATACCTCGAAAGAGTGCTGTTCAACATTAAGTGAGCTGATATGTGCATAACAATTTTAGTGATTGGCACTTAACTATAGTTCGAGAAATATTAGTTCGCTTTCCCTATGGCATTTATTTGTTTATATTTTATTCTCACTGACAGATCCTTGAGGACTAGGACATTTAATTAACACCTTGTACCTAGCATATAGGTGATAAGAATGAGAGGTGGTCATTTTATCAAACGGGGGACAGGCAAAGATGACTAGTTTTCATATGTGACTCAATAAACTGAGTTTTATTGGGATCTATTGGAGCCTGTACCCATTCTACTAGGACTCTCATGATTTTAGAAAGTGAAGAAGTGTGAAAGAAGGGACAAAAAGAACTGTAAATTTCTTGAGAGGGACCATACTTTATTTTTGTACCAGCATATATAATAGGTACTCAATGAAAATCTGGCATCTAAATGAATTGGAATTTTTTAACCACTTGCAAAGGTACCTTATGGAACACCACCTGGCACTGGTTTACCTGTCTGTAATCGCAAGTGAGCCTCGATATTCTGCAGCCGTTCTTCTACCGCCTGATTCCCACAATCTCGAAGCATGTTGTTAGCTTTATGAACTGATCCTTGAATTCCTTCAGATCTAGTCTGTGGTCCATATGTATTCACAACTCTAGAAACTAAATTAAGAAGCTTTTGAGCCTAAATTTATATTTCAAAATCAGCAAGTGTCTCTCCCTAATACAGGCATGCTTAAGTTGAATTCATAAGATGGAACAGGCACATTTACCTATTACTTATAATCGCCTCCATTTGTAAGTATGAGCTGTATACCAGTCAGATTTTTATAACTCGGTGACTGCCTGTGGTATTTTATAATCTTTTCATAAAAACCATCTAACCATGAACCCACTTATGAAGAAGGCAAAATTTTTTGTTTTATTTTAAAATAACATTTAGATGGGAAAGTTATTTCTATTCCATTTTGCTAGAATAAGCTCCTATTGCTGACTCCGCTATGCGGTGGTTACTTACCCTTAACGTGACTTTTAAATCCAGGATAAGGGGTAAAAACGGCGTCAGTTCTTGCACAACTATTTTCTAAGGAGAATTTAGACAAATATAAGTTTAAATATATTCCTCACTTCAAATGTATGAGATTTTGATAAACTTTCAACAATTCATATTACACATTACTCATAAGAAAATTTTAAATTATGAGCAATAATCATTAAATTACCATCACATAAGAGCTAATATACATTTTACCCTCTAAAATGTATAATATCTAATATGCTTATCCAATGTTCACACTTACATACAGAAAAAGTGTATGTAAATGGTTTAACATACCATTAAGTGGCATAACAACATAATTTTTAATGAAAACCACTATCTCTAAAACCAGTGGGTCTTTGGAGAAAATAATTTATATATTATAGAGTATCTTAATTCTACTTCACCACAAAAATAGAGTTCATTTTTACTAAAATATCTTTTTAAAAAACTTAGCCTTTTTTCTATTACTGACAGAATTAGTGAACACCCAATAAAAAGGATTAATATAAACACCTTTTTATTTCAAAACTATGCACAAAGACCTTAAAACCCAAAGTACACATACCTTTCCAATCTACCTAGATTTCCAGTGCTTTATTTAAAAGTTCCTAATCACAAGTCATCTATTTCTTCCCAACCTACCACTTTCTTTTTTTTTCTAACACTTTCAAGAAATGCAATTTTAAAACATTTTGCTTCTATTTCCAAGCTGAAAAGTAATCAACAAATAACTTACAGAAGGAGAAAACTGTAAAGATATTAACATATACTAGTGTTTTATATATAAATGTTATATATTAACATAGTAACATAGGATAGACTATAGTAATAATAATATGTTTGAAATAACATTTATAAAACCATGCATTGGCAATAAACCTCCTGGAAAATTCCCTTGGTTATTCTGTAAAAAATGGAAGTAAGATTCTGAAAAAAAATTATTTTCCCCATGGAATTTGATTTCCAGAAAATCCACTGTTTAAATAACACATTAAAATACATTTGTATTTCTTTCAGTCTATTTCCATAATAGCTCTGCTGATAAGTTGAGTGAATAAAATTCCAAATCCATTGACCTTTTATATGTAGAGACTAAACAGATAGTCATTTTTTTTTTTCTGGAGATACCTTAAAATACGCTTAAAGGGTCATTACTTCTCCATTCTCTTTCTACCATTTCTTGGGGTTAAGGGTTAAAAAAAGAAGCTATCATCCGTTGCACAGCTATATGCCAAACATATAGATTAACTGACCCATCAGTGAGAAATTCAGCATGGTGTGAAGACAGGGAATGTATGAGTGCTAGTCACTCTCCACAGCAATTCTTACTAGCACTGTTTTGAGCCAGCAAGGGATTGAATGGGCCAAGGAATCCTGCTGAGCATTTCAATACTTGTCAATTTCTATCCCCTGGTGGTTTATAATAATAGAGTTAGCAAGGAGAACTGAGGAGTAACATTAGTGACACATGTGCTTGCTCCCTCAACAAATCCTTTCTCATGGGTTGCTTGCAGTTGGATTATATAGTACCTGAGATTTTTGCCTCCGTTGCATTTATTCTGAAAAGCTTAACAGGAAAATATGCCAGATTCAAAGATATACATGTATAATGTTAACAGTAGCACCCACATGAACTTAGGACTCAATGATAGCCTTTGTTACTTCATTATTAAGAGAATCAGTGTGTAAATATGATACAAGTAACTTCTAGGTTCATCTCACAATTCTGTGTTCATAATTAAGAAAAATGTTCATTCTAATTATGAAACTCTTCTTGATAATTTTTTCTAAGAACTACTTGTTCTGATTATTACTATGATGCCTGAGTATGATCTATGTCAGTAGTTTGCAATATTTTGTATTCTGCAGCATACCTGCAGATCTGTAAACGTACCTCTACCAAGTGGAGAGGGAAAGGAGAATCTGAAGAAAAACAATATATGTATGCATTATAAGAGAAAGGGAAAAAGCCTAAGACACCATGGTCTTTGTGGCAAATTGGTTGCATCCCAAGATAAAATGTTTCAAATAGCTCCAGAGTAGTGAAAAAACTGCTCCCTGTGGAGGAATAATTAACTTTACTAAGTTTACTTTATATGTTAACATCTTAATTTCACATGTACATTAATAGGTTTGAAATTTATACAGCTCAGTTCCTTAAACTAGTGACTGAGCAGCAGTGCAACCCACACTTCCCCTTCATTTCCTAAAGGAATTTTAATATAATCTCTTCACCTGTGATAAACATTAGTTTTCTTGTGTTAGCATTTGATCTCTGTGTAACCAAAATGAAAACCAGTTTTGTAATATAGTCTATTATTAAACAGAAAGAAATTCTACTGCCTTAGTTATTAACTAAATCTGTGAAATAAGCTGTGTTTTTAATGTTATTCATTTTAAAAAATAAATGAAAGATTAGGGTGGATTTCTCCCTAGTCAGGAATCTCACCCCACCTGCACTGCAGGTGGAATAAAAACCACTTTGATTGCACGGGGGGAAAAAAAAAAGAAAAAAAGAAAGATTAGAACAACTGTAAAAATTGTGCTTAAAATCCTATGAAAATTAACTTCTAGGTAGTTACCTTGATTACAATCAATAACATTGCAAAATTCCCTGACGTTGTTTTCATTGATTTCAGCTTGCTTTCTTTCAATAAACGCAGATATTCGTCTGTCAATCTACAAACAATGTTTTAATAATGTAAACAAAGTGAGTGAGATTTTTTTTTTTTAAACTAATACCCTCCTACTCCCACCCTCTCAAAACATCTTACTTCTGCTTTTCCAGCTTTTATTTGAACTACTTCTGGATCAAAATGGATCTGTGTCTTTTTCACATCTCCTAAATCACAATCTTTGTGCTTTTCTTCCTCTTGCAGGGTGCCGATGGAAAATTTGGCATTTATTTCATTCTTGTTCCCCATTTCTGTTTGTCCTGTGTCTTCAACAACACTTGTAGTCTCCTCTTTAATCAAAGGTTGAAGTTTTGCTAAAAAAGGCTGAGAAGAACACAATTCCATCTGCTGGGTTTCACACTAACCAAAATTAATTGTGTAATTAATTTAACATATTTACATGAATTTCTGTTAAGTAAATGAAATATTTAATATCATTACTAAATATAAAAAGTTGCTACATCAGAATACATACATCTGACCACAATGTATTTACTGTTCTGTTATATTGACCATTAACATTTGCTATAAATTTGGTTTTTAAAAAAGAAGGAAAGAAAACCAGAGGAAATTTAAAATTTTCTTTGAGAAAATCATTCTGTCACTCATCTTTTATTTTGTGCCAAATCAAAGCCTTCAGCCTCTGGCACCAATGCCACTTAATTAACATGTCATTCAAATGCCTCCTCAGAACACTAAGGCTTAGTATTTTTCCTCCTTCACACGAGAGCCAGTGCTCTCACTCAGGAAAGCCCTGCATTATCACTATATCACTGGAGATTCTCCACTTGAAACTGCAGTTGGCCAATGTGAATGAGAGAGCACAGACATGAAATATATAGGTGTTACACTGAGTGAACACTCAGACTTTTCCTGACACGGCAAAATATCTCCTTGGGTCATGAAATTAAATATTAAAGAAGAAAATGGACAGACAAGAAAAAAACCCTACCACAATCTATAGCTGAAAACAGATAAATGTCCTATCACTATATTAGAGGGGGAAATACCCTTTTGTATAAGTTATATTGTCCATTTACCGTCTTCCTTCCCCCATAATTAGGCCTCATTCTAGTTTTACACATCAATATTCTGCCCTTTTAAACCCAGGTTAACTATTAATTTTAACATGAAGCACAGAGTTGAATTTTCCCACAGTGTCACTGAATGGAGGGTGAACATTAATGCCTCTTCCATTAGTTAAAAATTACTACTACTTATCAATGTTCCAATTACTTTTTCATACCATAATTTTGTTTCCATTATTTTCTATACCAAATACTGTTCTAAAACCTGATAACAAGTCACTTATCTTCTGACACTTTACATTTTATACTTTGATTAGAGATAAACTACAAACTTACATCAATTTTAATTACAGAGATGTTCAATTAGAAACCAGCAAGTTCATAATACTGTTTAGTTACTGAACTAAAATATTAAAAATACTTCATAAATAACAATTCAATATTGACTTATATAAAGAGTGAATTATCTTCAACTGTTAAAATAGTGACTGGCTACTAAGATGAGACATTAATGTCACAGAAATTACTTTCTTTTTAAAAACTATGCTGAAACTGTTTAATTGCAATAGACACTCCAGGATGTGTCATGCTGGGATAATGCTACTTCTTGAACCACTGAAAGCACTCCATGAGCCTCCAAACTCACCCAAGGCATGGAATCATTATCATAGCATGACACACACCTGCCGTGTCTTATTGCTTAATTATAACCCACCATAGATGGAACTGTATTGAATTTTCAGTGCAAGTTTAGAATTGAATAGAGTTGCATTTGTTCAATCTCATACCCACATCAGCCTATCGGGTTATATTCCCATACTGTCCTGATCACTACTGGAATTAATCGATTTAGAGCCAATTTGTGTGTAAGTAACCTTTTATTAGTAACCCTATTAATACAGTGTTAAGATAGAAATGACTCCAGCAAATTTAACCACAATTAATTTCTACTTTCAATGTGAGTTAGCATTTCTAATAAGACATTTACCTGTAAATATAAAATGTGTTGCTCAAGTGCACTAAAGAGCAATGCAGGCTGGAATGCTGAGAGGCTCTGGAGCTTGTTCCAATCGATTGTCATTTTCACCACATCATCTCTGAGGCTCAGCTTCAAAGGGGCAAACCAGTAACATCACAAAAATTACAAGATTAAACTGTACGTATGGGATTGTCACAAAACTAAGATCTGTATGGAGTAACATATCTATTTTGCTCAAAGTTATCAAGTTTTTAATGATAACATTAAAATGCTTTCCCTATTACCGTTTTACAAGGCCAAAGAAGGTTACATATTTTCATTAAAAATGACAACAAAATGACATCGCTCTCTGATTCTTCTTGGTTCTGTGTAATGGGACCATTTAAGAAGAGAAACCACCCATGAAAGATGAAAAGAGGTAGGCTCTTTTGATACTTCGATATCTAAAAACCTTGGGATGGGGTCCAAAATAGGCTTGCTCTATTAAGATTCCTACTATTTCTAGCTCAGAGCATTAAACAGAGGAGGCACAATCATTTTACAAAAGTTCTAATATGAACATTTCTCTTTATTCAATATGTACACAGATACATATCACAAGTATGTCATTATTTTGATGTCCTCCAAATCACATTTTTATTATTTTCAACTTTAACCAATTTTTAAAATAATTTTTAAAATCAAGATTATTCATATATAGAAAGTCTGGGGATAAATGACAACATATTTATCTACTTCAAATAAAAAACAGTCTTCTCCACAACAGTGAAAACACTGCTAGAAACTGGATGCAATGTCCAGATCTTTTATTAAATATTATTTTCTAGTAAGACATAGGGCTCATTATATGAAAAATTTTTATCAGTTGGTGATACACCAGAATAAAATCATATTCAGAAAACTACCAAAACTCTGAATATAAATATTAAAATCAGTGAAAATTTTACAGAGCCTCCATCTGCAATTTTTGAGTGAATACAAGTAAACTACCTACCATAAACTTTTTTAGAGACATGTATTTATCTAGTACAGCATAAGGATACACTCCACAGTAGAATCATGTTAACTGTATTTTATTTTTCAGAAATAGTTTATTAAAAATTATGTTTTCTACAAAGTAAAGTCTTACTTGAGTTCAAATACAGGTTTATTAAGTTGTAATTATAACAAAACAAAAGATGAATCACTATACAAGGATCAACGATCTAAAATTACAAAAGAAAACCAACTGTGATATGTTGAGTAAATACCATGTGGTAGAAATTTACCACGTTGAACACCAGGGCAGAAGCATTTAAAGTCCATATTGGACAGACATAAGTTTATATTAATTTAATTAGGATTTTACATAAATATTAATGCGCTGACCTTATATTACTTTAATGCCTATGAAGATTTTGTTAGACAACTTATATATGGAAGTAATCCATTATTATACTTTTATAGTCTTCAATGAGATCTATAATTGATTATAGCAAATTTGTGAATATGGTTTGGGGATAAAGCAGGCAAATTCTCAACCTAAGCAAAGCATCACATTTTCTATAGAAAATAATAGAAAACAGGTGTTAATGTTTGGATCATATTCTCCATTTCAATTTAGCAGAACTATTAATTACAAATGCAATTAAGAATACTTGGTCTTTTAAGAAAACCACATAATAATGTCACAAATTAATTTTAAAACTATCCCAATACATTAAACTAATCATTCCACAAATTCCCTATTAGTAATATTAATTCTATGCATTTTTCTTCTATAGGACTTGAAATAGTAAATAATTCACTCAAAAATCTCTAGTAGTCTATTAATGTACACTAATTATTTTCAGTAAAAACCGTACTTAAATTCATACAAAACCTAAAAATAAATCTTTAGTTTGGTAAAATGGGCCATCCAGAGGCAAGTCAAAAAGGTTAAAATTAGTAAGTTTTGTGAGCTGAAGTAGAAAATGCTTTTAAACACTCAACTTTATGTTTCGTACTCAAGAGTGCTAATAATACAATGAAGTTAGGATGATGCAGGATTAACTTTGGCATATTATAACATACATTTTAAAAATCCTTTAAAATCGCTGCAAAAGGAAATAGCGATCCCCTAGGGACAACATTGTAAGTATGGTACTCCAGCTCATTCTTAACACTTTTCAAAAAACTGAGTGTCATCAAAAGAGTAAGCATTTAATTGATAAAGACAATCTTATTTTTGACACTTGTACATACAGTGTACAGAAGGTCCCTTTACTGTGTGTGGGTAAACTCACCATTTACCCTAAACATTTTTGACAGGTGACTAAGTAAATTTTAATCACTCCTCTATCTGTACCTTTTGCTAAAAGTACCTGAATGTTTAAAATTTTTAAATGAGTTTGAAAAAGTCAGCATGCAAAATATTTCAAAAGAAATGTTTAAATCATTGTTCAACACTTATTTTTAAAAATAGTCCATCACTGAAAAATAAGCTTCTGTAAATAATAGGTGAACATAAACTTTTTTCGCCTTAACATTAGAATGAGTAAAATTTAAAGCTCCAACATTGCCATAAAAAGTTCTCTAACTTTTAAAACATTTAAAAGTCTTGGATGTTAAACTGAAATGTTAATAACAGAAGTCTCCAAGTCTGTAAAAAAAAATTTTTTCTTGATAAGTCCTTGGCAAAAAACTGAGTTTAAAAGTTGTATCTTTGAAGAGATTCTATAAATTGCTTCATTACACAAAACTGAGTTTAAGAACTGCAGTACTGTTCTTCGTAAGTCATAATAAACAAGTGAAGATCTTTTAAGATACTAAAATGACTTTTTAAAAGACTGATTCTTCACTCAACCCTTTGAAAAATGATTTTTCACAAACTATTTTCCACGGAATTTAACATTATCTTTGACATAAATGCCTGCTGTGTCTCCTACCAGCACCAGAACTTTCATAGATAGAAAATGGTTCATAACATGTAAAAAAATTTCCTTTTAATCAGCAGTTTAACACACATACTTTAAGTTGTTTCTCACTTACAGTTTGCTTTTTATTTTTCTCATGAAACAAAGTAATAACTTGGTCGAATAGAGTGTAAACTGCCTATTTTTTAAAACCCAATTTTACTATGACATTTCTGCAAAAGCGATTTATTGGCTAGTTAAACTAGTTAATAGTTAAACAACTAGTTAAGCGACACTTGTAATGCAAACAGCATCAACCATGGCTAGCTTCATCCAACTTCACGCTATTTCTAATGAATTCCTTTTACTGTGCTTCTTGTTCGAAAGGGTAACAGATGCACACAACTGCCAGAAGGAAAAAGCAAACAAAACTGAGCGACTCATTAAGAACAAGTCGCCCTAAAAAGCCGAAAGCGCGCGTTTCCAAAAATCTCAGGCCGTACTGACCAACCAATTCCTATAATGAATGAGTAAGTGGAAGGAAAAAGACCCTGAGCGGCAGGCGCCTCCGAAAGCCTCAGCGAAGCTTTTTCGCATTCATTCTCTCCAAGCCTGTTCCTCGCGGACCCGGGTCCTCACTAGTTTACACCATTCTCACTCCAGGGAAGAACAGATGCAGGGTGATTTAGTCTGCAACCCGCCCTGAACTAAGCGTCACGGCGGTACCCTCAGTCCGACCCAAGGCGGCGGCTGGGCCCCGGCTTGTCCCAGGGCCGCGTCCCACAGGCCGGCTCGGCTGCCCCCCGCCTCTGCTAACGCAAAAGAAGGGGGAGGGGCCGATGGTTCCCCTGCCTCGGTCCCTCAGGCTACCTCTCACCTTTTCAGCCAGCGCTTGCAGGGAGCGAAAGACTTCGCAGAGCACCTCTTGGGAGAGGTTGGGGCTACAGCTTCGCTCCAACATACTGTCATCGCCGCTCGGGCGACTAAGCTCCTTGGCAGCAGCCATGATACCTTCGCAGGCCGCACCACCACCACCAAGGTTCGCATGCGACCCTACCCCCTCCCTCTCCTGCTTTCGTCGCTCAGCGATGACGCAAAAACAGCATCGAGGTCTGATCCGGACATTAAGACCCCACCCCCTCGATGTGACTGATAGGCATGTACACCAATCAGGTGCAACTCCACATTGCGTCGTGAATTTGGAGCGGGTAATATCTGACTAGCGCGGCGCTGATGCTGTTTTGGGGATGTTGAATGGAGTCGTGGTGTGTTAAGGGTTAGCGTCGTAAAGCCTAGCTTGACTGTTAGATGTTCCTTATGTGTGTTGGTAAAAAGACACTTGTAGTTAAATCTTAGAGTTTGAGCCTTAAAAGTTGAAATTCTACCCGGTGGTGTGCCGAGGGTCTAGAGAAAGACCGCTGGTCAGGGATGGAGCGATACCCACGCGTGTTTCTAAACATTGGAAAATTCACAGAGAATTGCCATAACCAGAACGTTTTAATCTCTTCAAGGTTGTTTAAAACGTATATAAATCAACGTTGCTAATTTTCCATGCGGGGGAGGGCAGATGTAAAAGAACAATGAAAATGCCCCATTATGCCTCATTTTAATATCAAGGGAATGACAATCATGATCTTAAGTCTGTAAAATAATTTATGTTAAGTTTTAAAATGTGCATCAGTTGCTGTTCTCTAGATGATAGCTGTAAAGATGCTCAACCCTAAAATTATTTCGAAGATATAATTCCAGCAGGAGTTTAGCCCAAATAACTAACACCGTACAACCACAATCTTTGAAATTAGAAAAAGGACATAAAATTGAACTGGAATTTGACAAAGTATTATCCTACAGCTTTGTTATAAAGATGTTCAGAGGACTTTAATATTTTAGTCAAGACTTTCATGTTTTTTAAAAAAAATTTATGCCACTGAAAAAAGTTTAAGGAGAATTTTTAGTTGTTAAGCTCTGTTCAAAATACTTTTAAAAATATACATTATTTGTTTAAAAATAAGAGATGAGATTTCAAGCTCCTAATTCTAGTAGTCTAATGCAATTACATTAGAGGAAGTAGAGGTGGACATTGGTGTAACATGTATTCTTTAGTTTTAGAGTAGACTGAATAAAAGGGAAAGAATAAGGCATCAAGGAATTAGGATAAGGACGGTAGGAATAAAAGAACTACTTTGACCTGTCCCTAGGGAGTCTCTTAATTAGGTTTTCATTTCCAAAGACGTGTGGATCACCAAGCTTGACAGGAACTTGAGAAATCTTGCCTGTTCTCTTATTAGCAGCAGGATATACAAGTCCAGCCTATGTCTAGAGAAAGACTTCACAATATCCAATTCCAAATAGAGCAACCTTCTCATTCAAGCCACTCATCCTCATAGTTAACCTAAATTCGTGATTCTTTGCAATGTTAGAACATTTTCTTTGCATCTAGTTCTCTTGTTGATGGACAATCATTGTAATGGGGGTAACTAGAAGTTTGGTCTGTATAAAATTAGCAGTCAGTTTCAGAACATTGGTTTTCATCTGGGTCTCGCACTTTTTTCAAATATTCAGTCTAGTGATATGCAACATATTTGGGAATATACTTTACACATTAAAAGAATACTGTCTTTAGCAAGGTGCTTCTCATTTTTTTATTTGCCACCACTGATTATGAAATTTCAAGTTTTACTTCAACCCCTAATAAAGAATTAATTAACTGATTGATGTCCATTTGATTTATATGTCAGTTCTCTATGCAATTATGAGATTCAATATCCAGACTTATAATCTTAGTGTTCCTTACTTAGGTATAGGTTGAATATTCCTAATCTGAAAATGTGAAACCAAAATGCTTCAAATTCCAAACAAATTTGAGCTCCAATACCACTAGTGGAAAATTTCATATCTGACCTCCATGATAGGTCACAGTCAAAACACAATTAAAACTTAGTTCAAGGCTGAGTGCAATGCTCTAATCCTAGCACTCTGGAAGGCTGAGGCAAGTGGATTGCTTAAGCTTAGGAGTTCAGAGACCAGTCTGATCAAAAGTGAGATCCTATGTCTACTAAAAAAAACAGAAAAAATTAATTGAGCGTGGTGGCGCACACCTGTAGTCCCAGCTACTCAGGAGGCTGAGGCAAGAGGATCTCTTGAGCCCAAGAGTTTGAGGTAGCTGTGAGTTCTGACGCCATAGCACTCAACCACAGAGCAATGGAGTGAGACTCTGTCTTTAAAAAGAAAAAAAAAACTTTGTTCCATGTATAAAATTATTGAAATATTATGTAAAGTTATCTTCTACTCATGAGTATAAGATGTATGTGAAATATAAATGAATTTCTTGTTTAGAATTGGGTACCATCCCCATAATATCTCATTGTTTATATGCAAATATTCCAAAATCCCTCCCCCCAAAATGAAATCTGAAACACTTCTCTAAGCATTATGGATAAGAATTACTCTTCTTGTAATACTTAGAATCTAATAACTCTTTGCACATTATTTCATCTAAGGATCTTTCTTACTCTTTCTCTGATGCCTATTCCCTTCATTCTGGAAATTTTTCTTTTTTTCTTCTATAATAGAAAATCCTGTTTTAAATAGAAGCGTTGGTAGGCTGAAAAGATGTGGATTCCTTTGGGCGAGCTCCAAATAGAAATTTATAGATATTGTATGTATGTATATATTTAACAAAAATATAATAAAAGCTATGAAATTTAGAAAAGCAATAAAGGAAATAATTTACCCTTTATAGAAACTAATTACAGTTTATGAAGTGGGTTGCTGAAAAATCTGCTGCTTGGCAGAAATTATTCAAAGTGTTGGTGTTGGCATTAGCAACAGAGTTAGAAATACTGCCCTACAGGCTTGTATGAAGAATTAACTGGGAGGATAGAAACCATTAATAAAAGCATGGCTATCTACCTTACCCACAAAAATATTTATGATGAACTTTAATGGCACAACTCTATTAAATAATCCAGTGGTCAGCAAAATGCCTGAAGTATTGTATGTGCTCAACTGATGTTTGTTACATGTGTGATAATACAAATTTTTCCTGGTATAGAAAAGGAAAAATAAATGGTATTTGTCATATTTGGCTCCTTATGACCTGTACCTAGGTCTCAGTTCCTTGAAGTGACATTTAAAGCTCTTCTCATGATTTCGCCTTTACCTAAATTTCCAGTCTCTTCTGCCACAAACTGTCTGGTGCTTAATGCTCCTAAAAGTGCTTTTAATTCTTCAAAACTTTACTATGTCTTATCTTCAAGCTTTTGTGTTTGCCTTCTGTTTCTGGACTGCTTGGGAAACTCCTTTCCATCTTCAAACTCCAGTTAGAAAATCTTTTCTGGGAAGTCATTTCTCATATCCTTCCTCACAAAAAAATTTAAAAAGCTTATTTTCTCCTCTGCTGAACTACTCCTACGACTTGATATACTTTTCCTACAATAGATCCCAGCATTCTGCTTCCTGTTAGCAAGGAACTTAGCAGTGTGATCAAGCCCAAGGACATGACTAAACCAATCTCAAACTCCCATTTTTGAGGACTTATTTACTGGGACTCCTTGATCAATTTCTGTGTCATTCAAGTTTTAGTCAGGAAACAGAAACCTGACCTGTTATTTGAATAGAGAAAAGTTAATTTAAGCATCCTTAATTAGAATACAGTATCAGTTCACTGAAAAAGGCAATAAGAAAATAATAAACTATCATAGAAATATGTAACAGGAAACAAATAGGTGTCAGGAAGAAGCTAACCCCTTTAGGGTTTGAGGAACAAAAGGAAGAGTTTAGAATTATTAAAATTTAGGAGATTAGAGGAACCATCCCTGTGTTTTCGTAGAATAGGGAGTACTATTCTGCTGGGGTTGATGTCTTAAGGTGAGTATGAGTTGGCAGGTATTGAAATCTGCCAATAAAGCATCTAAGCATTAGGACAACATTATTCAGTCTGAGATACGTGTAATAGGAATCCTGAAAGGAGAATAAAAAGAGAATGGGGCAAAGAGATAGTTCTAGAGATGATGCCAAGAATTTCAAAAAATAATGCAAGACAGAAACCTACAGATCTAAGAAGCTTAGAGAATCTCAATATTAGCTGCATATTGCTATGTAACACAACTCTGGCTTCAAACAGTAATTTTTTGTTATCTCAATTTCTATGGGTGAGAAATTCAGAAGTGGCTTTGCTTGGTCTGTCACCAACTCTGGAGAAACCCAGAAAGACATAAGCCACAAAGACATTTTAGGACTTAGTCTCTCAAATCACATTGTAACTTTCTTCTGAGTTTATTTGTTAGAGCCAAGTAACAATGTCTGGCCAGTACTCAAAGGATGGGAAATTAGACTCCATATCTCCATTTCAAAAATGAAAGAGAAATAAAGATTATTAGAAGAGAACAAAACTAATGTAATTCATTACCAGTATAACTGCATTATGAGAAATGTTGAGAAAGTTTTTCAGGCAAAAGGAATATGATACCAGAAAGAAACTTGTATCCATACAATGAAATGAAGATCTGAAGAAATGGTTAAAGTGACATATATAAGATAATTTTTCCTTATTTTTATTTAAGGATAATTGGCTATCTAAAGCAAACAGTGGCAAATTATTGTGGGTTTGTAGTACGTGCAAAAGGAATGTGTGATAACATAGCACAAAAATTGGGAGGGAGAAATTGTAAGTACATAGTTGTACTTACTACTATGAAGCAATAGAATATTTGGAAGTAGACTGTGATAAATTAAAGATATATATTACAAACTATAGGGTAAATAAAAAATATTTTAAATGAGGTATAAATTATGAATTAATAATGGAAAAAGAATCATAAAAATCCTTAGTTAATTCAAAAAAACCACAAAAAAGAGACCACATAGAAAGGTAACAGACTGTAATCCAAGCATATCAATAGTAAAATTGTCTAAAAGCAGAGATTGGCAAATTGCATTAAAATTAAGCTCTAACTATATGCTCACTATATAAACCCACTTTAAATGTAAAGATAGAGGTAAGTTAAAAGTAAAAAGATGGGAAAAGATATGCCATGCAAACACCAATAAAAAATAAGGCTGGAAATGTTATTATTTTTATTGAGTTTTTAAAATTTCAGATTAATCCAAGGGTACAAACGTTTAAGTCACAATGTTTGTATTTGTTAGGAAGAGTCCTTGTCCTTGTTGTTGTGTCTGCACCCAGAACATTATTTGTTTATTTATTTTTGTAATGATTGGCTGGGGCCAGGTTTGAATTCACCACCTCCTGTATACGAGGCCGGCACCCTACTCCTTTGAGCCACAGACACCACCCAATATTATTATTTTTTTCAAGACAGAATCTCACTCTTTCACTCTTGGTGGAGTGCCCTGGAGTCATCATAACTCAGAGCAACTTCAAACTCCTGGGTTTGAGCAATCCTCTTGCTTCAGCCCCCCAAGTAGCCTGGACTACAGGCCTGCGCTGCCTGACTAGTTTTTCTATTTTTAGGAGAGACAGGGTCTATCTGTTGCTCAGGCTGGTCTTTAATTCCTGACATCAAGCAATCCACCCGCCTCGCCTCCCAAAGGGCTAGGATTGTGCCACCCTGCTTGGCCCTGGAAAGATTAGTTTTAATATCAGGCAAGGTAGATGTCAGAAGACCATTGTATAATATTAAAGGGCCAATTCATCAAGAAGACTTAATAATCTAAATGTTTATTCATTGATTACAGATCTTCAAAATATTTGAAGCAAAAACTGATAAAACTGAAAGGAGAGAAATATGAAGTTCACAATTATATTTGGAGATTTTATTGCCCCTCTCTCAGTAATGGGTAGAAAAAGTAGAAAAACAGTATGTGAGTTGCTAATTTTAGTAGATCATAAATTAATTAAAACAAAATAACTCAAATTCAAGGGGGGAAAAGCACTTTGAAAATTTTTCTCATCTTATTACAGTTATTAGTCATCACACTTACTTTTATAAATGCTTACTAGATTTTATTCCTTTGGAAAATCATGTTAATAAAACTTTATAATTCATCCTGCTTTTCCCATTGACTTGTATTTTAATTTCAGAGACAGGTAGTCTTTATTTCTCATTCATCTTCAGAAGTCAACAGTTCCTAATATTTAAGATTTAAGTTTCTCAATAAATATGCAAGATCTGTATGAAGAAAACTGTAAAACAGTTCTGAGAAACACAAAGTAGACAAATTGAAAGACCTGCCACATTTTTGGTTAGGGACTAAATGTCATAAGGTTGACACTTCTCCCCATGTTAATGTATAAATTTAATACAATTCCAATAAAAATACCAACAATTTTTTTCTCTGAAGTTGAAAAAGTTAATTTTAAAGTTAATTTGGACTGGGTGAGGAACCTACTTATAACTTTGACTCAAACTGTACAAAAGCAATTCATGTAACCAACACATTTTTGTACCCCCCTATAAAAAAATAAAAAAGATAAAGTTAATATAGAAAAATAAATAAGAATAAACAGGAAAAACTATATTGTATAAATAATAAATTATTTTATCCTCCTATGATCAATTATCTTTTTCTCCCATTTATTTATTAATACATGATGGTTCCGCATATTTTTAAGGCGTATGTGATAATTTGATAATTATCTTTTAAAGAAACCAAAAATTTTTTTAAAGTGTGTTTTTTGTTACCCACATATTCATCTTTTCTGGTGCTCTTCTTTTGTGTAGATCCAAATTTCCTCCAAGTACAGTTTCCCCATTGTTAGTCATTCTCTCTTAAGATATGTCCATTCACCACTTTCTCTGCTTCCTTTAACTTTTCTTACAGGGAAGATCTGCTGGGAATGACTCCTCTTAGTTTTTACTTCTCTGAAGAATGATTTTGCCTTCAACTTTTTATATACTTTCTGGACAAAGAAATCTCGGTGAAATCTTTTTTCTTTTAGTAATTTAAAGTTATGCATCTATTATCTTGTTGACTTGCATAGGTATTTGAGAAGTGTGTGGCAATTCCTGTCTTTGTCCATCTGTACATGTGTATCATTTCTCCACTGGCTACTTTTGACATTTTTCTCTTTATTACTGGCTTTCATCAATCTTGTTATGCTGTGCCTTGACATGGTTTTCTCCATTTTCATTCTGCGTGGGGTTCCTTGAGCTTCCTGGATAGGTGGGTTGGTAGTTTTCATGAATTTTAGAAAAATCTAAATTTTTATTTTTTTTAACTATTTTTTCTGTCATCTTCTCTGTTTTCCTTTTTGGACTCCGGTTAACACAGATGTTAGACCACTCAATGCATATATTATCCCAGATGTCTTTTCTTTTTTTTTCCTTGTCTTTTTCTCTTAGTGCTTCATTTTGGATAGTTTCTGTCTTCACGTTGCCTGATATTTTCTACCAAAATGTTTAATCTGCCCTAAGTCCCATCTAGTGTACTTTTCTTTCCTGGTACTTCTCTAGAAGTTCCATTGGAATCTTCATTATCTTTTCCATTTCTCTCCTCATTATTATCTTATTTTCTTAAATACATAGAGCATATTTAAATTAGGTATCTTAATATCTTAGTTACATTATCTCTTGTTTCTGGGTCAATTTGTGTTGAAAGATTTTTCTTACGGATATGGAGTGAGTTTTTTGATTGGCAGACATTATAAATTTTCTACTGGTGGTTTTGGATTTTGATGTATTTCTTTACATAGAATTTGTTTGTTTCATCTTTACATAGAATTCTATGATATGCAGTTAAGTCACATCTAATTA
Source organism: Arctocebus calabarensis (assembly GCA_963573935.1). Lineage (NCBI taxonomy): Eukaryota > Metazoa > Chordata > Mammalia > Primates > Lorisidae > Arctocebus > Arctocebus calabarensis. The sequence continues at coordinate 56,976 of CAUYON010208754.1, read as the reverse complement.
GTTGGATACTTTGGAGGCTTGTAAGTTTTGTTATGGCATACCTAGAGTAGCCTTAGGCCAAGATTAATTTAGCCTTGCAACCAAGATGATAAACCCGTTTGAGTGTTATGAGATTTTTCCACTCTTTTTGATAGGAATACAAATTATTCCCAGGCAGGTATATACTTTAGGAATTGTTCTGCCTACTTTACTTGGGTAGTTTCTTCTCACATTTACAAAGATAAATACTCAGCAAAAGATTTGAGGTACACCTTTGCAGATGTCTAGAGCTCTTTCTCTGCAAAGCTCCTTTTACTCTGGTACCACAAATTCATTGGCTGCCCAAACTCTAATCACTGTCTTCACAACGCAGCAATAGGACCAGACTTTATTTGTATTCCACCTCCTTGAACTGCAGACTGGAAACTGTCTAAAGACAGGAAACTCATGCAATTATTGGGTTCAGCTTGTTTTTTTCCCTCCTCTTAGGGATCACAGTCCTGTGCTTCCTACTGTCCAGTGTCTGCAAACAGTTCCTTCTTTTTGCTGTTTTTACCTGTTTGATTGCTTCTAGTTGTTTTAGTGGCTAGATAAATCTGGATGCTGTTACTCCCATCTCAGTCAGAAGTGGAGTTCTAAAACCACGCTTATTAGACTTTCTAATTTCCTTATGGTACAGGCAGTCATTGTGACACTCTCCATAGGTAACAAACTTCCGGAGTTGAAAAAATCACATTCTTCTAAGCTATTAGTACCTTTAGTGCTACATGTTCATGGGTTGAGGGGAGAGGGTGTTGGGCAAAGCCCAGATAGTTACCTGATGTCTCTGACAATTTCTCCACCTCTAATTTTCTGTTGTTCTGAAAAGTTCATCTCCTGACTCTGATTTAACAGTTTGAAAGGGTGGTTCTGAAACCAAGCTTGCTTCAAGAATTGCAATTGCAAAAATCTACTTCTTGAAATTTTCTGTTTTCTTATGTGTCTAAAAATTTATTCTGTCATCACAAGAGTGATAGTTTGACTTGGGAAAGATTTTCTATGTTCAAAGGGTTTTTTTGTTACTCTTTAGAACTTTGAAGATATTTTTCTTTTATCTTCTAGAACTCTAGAAAGTTAATGGCAATTATTTTTTGTTCCTAATAGTATTCTGAGTTTTCCTTCAGAAATTGATAATTGATAATTTATTTTTCACAAGTTTCATCATGGGTTTAGATACAGAGTTTGGATTTTTTTTAATTAATAGTTTCATAAATCTAGTTGCCTATTGCTGAGAAGCAATGGACATATTTCATCTCCTCTGAAAGAGTCTGGAGTTAAGTATGGTTTTATTTTTTATTGAATATTTTGTGAGAGTAGTTTTAGTTTCATAGTAAAGTTGAGAGAAAGTTACAGAGTTTTTTTTAATATGCCCCCTGCCTCCATATATGCATATATTTCCTCATCATCAACATCCACAACCAAAGTGGTACATTTGTTCCAACTGGTCATCCTACTTTAACACATCATAGTCACTCAAAGTTTATACTTTATATTAGGGTTCATTCTTGGCATTGAACACTCTATGGATTTGGACAAATGTATAGTATGCATCTACCCTTATAGTATCATACAGAGTATTATATTTTACTCCCTAAAAATCCTCTATGCTCTGCCCATTTATTCCTTCTTAATTCCCATATGGAGTTTTTAAAAGTTAATCTTGGGGCTGGGCACAGTGGCTCATGCCTTTAAACCCAGCACTGTGTAAGGTCAAAGCAGGTAGATTGCCCTGAGCTCACAGGTTCGAGACCAGCCTGAGCCAGAGCGAGACCCCCCGTCTCTAAAAATAACTGGGTGTTGTGGCAGGCACCTGTAGTCCCAGCTACTTGGGAGGCTGAGGCAAGAGAATCCTTTGAGCCCAAGAGTTTAAGGTTGCTGTAGATACAATGTCACAGCACTTACCGAGAGCAACAGAGTGAGACCCTGTCTCGAAAAACCAAAAAACAAAAAAAAAGTTAATTTTGTTCAACATTTGATAAACTTTTAAAATATGAAGACATCAGTACTTTTTTTTAATTCTGGGAAATTGTTAGTCATTATCTCTTAAGATATGCTTGCCCACCTTTCTCTGCAGTCTTTCCTCCTGAAAAGATGTATCCTAAATATCTTATAATATTTCTTTTATATTTTACATCTTGGTTCTGGGATCTTAGTTCTGTCTTCCAGCTCACTAATTTGCTGGTCATCTGTAAGTCACTTTCTATTTAGCCCATCTTCTGAGATTTTAAAGTTTCAAATGTAGTTTTCATTTCTCAGATATCTAATCGGTTATTTTTCTTAACTACCTTTCCTATTTCATTACCTTTACCTTTAATTTTTGCTTAGTTATTGATTTCCTCCTTTATTTCTTTCTGAAGATATTAAAAGTATTCATTTAAAAGTCCTTTTCCCTCTCTTATCTTTATTTAGCCTGCAGTAAAGTCTATTTACTGAACGTATTTTTCTTTCATGGGTTTTCTTCTATTTTGGATTGTTAAATCATCTCTGACTGTGAAGATATCTTCTTTAAGAGCTTTTTTTCTTAAAAGAATTGTGAGAACTCACCATTGTCTCTGAGTGAATTTTTAGTCCCATCTTGCATATGGAATAGTGGAGTATATTATCAACCTTGGACATGTGGGCTTCTGTCAGTATTGCTGATTTAGTTTCAGTTTCTCTTACAGCTAGATGGGGGCATATGATAAAGTTTTGTTTTGTTTTGTTTTTTGAGACAGAGTCTCACTTTATTGCTTTTGGTAGAGTGCTATGGCATCGTAACTCACAGCAACCTCAAACTCTTGGGCTCAAGCGATTCTCTTACATCACCTTCCTGGGTAGTTGGGGTACAGGCACCCACCACAACACCAGGCTATTTTTACAGATAGGCTCTCACTCTGGCATAGGCTGGTTTCAAACCTGTGAGCTCAGGCAATACACCCGCCTGGGCCTCCCAGAGTGCTAGGATTACAAGCGTAAGCCACTGTACCCACTCCATATAATAGAGTTTTGACCAATGAAATATGGGTAGAAGTGACATGTACCATTTCCAGGCTTGACCCCTAAAACTTCCTGCATGATTCTCTGTGGTCTTTCATCCCTGCCTGCTAACAAAATGCAGAGAACACAGGACAGGGCTTTGAGACCTAAGGAATGCCAGAACCACCAGATTAGGAGTTCCTATTGGGGTTCATAGATTTCCTAAAGAATTATGGTGAGAAATCAGGGAGTCCATAAACATGATGATGGAACAAAAATCACATTTGTATTTCCTCTAACTTTTATCTGAAATTTAGCATTATCTTTGGTTATGATTGAAGGTAAAATCGCACCAAATTAGTATCTGTGACTTTGGTATCAACAGAGTTCACAGATATTTTCTTATCAGAGGGTAATTATTGCCTTTAAGAAAAAAGGCGAACTATAACAACTTCAAGTAGTTGAAATTATCATAATTGTCTGATACATTTCCAGATTTTGTTTCAATGCCTTAATTAAAAAGGACATATTACTATTTTTTAATATTCTGGCAACTAAATTTATAATTGTTTTCATTTATAATTTTGTGTATTTTATTTATTATAATCTTATGTATCATCTGTATTGTATTTATGCATTTAAAAACATTATTCTGAGAATAGGTCCAAAGGATTTACCAGACTGCCAAAGAGCCCAATGCACCCATCTTGATCTATGATGTGAACAAAAGATAAATTTTTGTTGGTTAAGGATCCGAGATATTAGGGTTGTTTATCACACCAGTTAAACAATGATGACTAGTACAGCCTAACTGTAATGTGTTGAATTATGGCCCCCACAAGATAGGTTTACTCAGAACCTTAGAATGTGACCTTATTTGGAATAAGGGTCTTTGTAGATGTAATTGAGGTGAAGATTTTGAGATCATCCTGGATTAGGGCAGGCTTTAAATTCAATAACAAGTATCTGTATAAGGAACGGAAGGAGGTTATGGGAAGTTTAAGGCACAGGCTGGAATTATGCAGCTACAACCAAGTTATGCAGCTACAAACCAAAGAATACCAAGGATTGATATTAGCTATTAGGCTGTACTAGTCACCATTGTTTAACTGCTGTAATAAACAACCCTAATATCTCGGATCCTTAACCAACAAAAATTTATCTTTTGTTCACATCATAGATCAAGATGGGTGCACTGGGCTCTTTGGCATGCTAGAAGAAAGGCATGGGCTGTTTTCTCTCTCACAGTGTGTTCATTAAGAGATGCAGTTAGTGTAGCACTTGGTAAGGCTGGGACCGGGGTAGACTTGCTATGTCAGCAAAAAAACACAGGGCAAGAACACCCACATCTTACAGTCACAACATCTTTCTGTGGGCATGCTAGTCCTACACCTAGTGATGAACAAAAAATCACATGATAAGTCCTTCAGATGTCTTGTTCCAAATCACCGTGATAATCTTGGGGAAGAGTAGCCCTGAGGTAACATTTATGAGGCACTAACCACGTGTTTAGTCTATTCAGCCTTAACCTTCTCTCTGCACTTTCTCTTTTAGTACATGTAAATGACCGTGTGGAGTACAGGTCCTGGTGGCATGCAGTGAAAATTAATCTTTTCCCTGCCCTGCCATCCTTGTTCCTGAAGCCATCGGCTGTGCTTCAGATATCACAGAGAATATACAGAGGGCGTGAGTGGCAGGAACAGGAATCTATGAAACCCTGCATTGCCAACTTGGTGCTGTGCTCCTGTCCAGCTGTGGCCACAGGAGTCACTCCCTTCACCTACATCCAGGAGACAGGCTCAGTTTCAGACTCGATGCTTCTCTTCCTGGTGACTTTTCCTCAGAACTCCAGCCAGTGCCTTTCTTGTACAGGCAAACCCGACCTTAAGATAGTCCCCATTTGCCACAGACCTTGCTATAACACAACGCGGTACACAGTACACGGTGGGTATCTTTACTCTTACTGAGTATGTTTTGTTATCTTCCATTTCTTAAAAATAACCTAGAAATTCAACATACTTTATTTTTTACCCACGAGGTCCTTGATTGGCTCCCTCCTTCCTGCAGCTCCCAATGGTGCACGTTAGTGAGGGCAGCCCTGGCAATGAGGAATTGACTAGCAATTCAGTTAAGAGAGTTGATTTTTTTCTAAATGTCTAGGTTATCGTTGATTTCCCTTCACATACTTGAATCTGCAGATTATTTAAATATAGACATTTTAATCTTCACATGTATGCATGTATTTTTTGTGGCATGAAAATAAATCCATGTTTTAAAAGAAGAATTGGAGAGAATCTTGGGTTGACATGACACTCAATTAAAAAAAATAGTTATTTTCATGTCCACTGGCTTAACCTGTCCAAATTGTTTGATTTTAGACCATCTTTTATGAGGAAAATAAGTTAGCTCATAAAGATTAGTAATACCATCAACAAACCATGGATGTCATACATTTAGTTTTCAGGTTTGTCCAGACAAGTATAGTCTGTGGCATTTTCAATATCCTACTATTGCCATTCCAACCTGATTTTCAAGCATCCTCTATGCATCCATTATTTTAAAAGATATTTATTTGCAAGTCTAACTTCAGTGAATTCCTTGTAATCCATTACCTCCATTTTTTACTGTCTTTGCAGCATTCTTTTTGCTGTGCCCTAAAGTCTCAAATGTTCTCCTAATTTTCTCCAATCATTCAAGAGTAGCAGTCCTTTGAAAGGTTATCTCAAGATCTAGATATGACAAGAAATTTATTCTTACAGGTCTTTCCAATGTAACAAATGCTTTGTTGTTTATATCGTTTATTTTGTCATGTCATATGACATGACAAGAGGAAGATAACAGAATATAAATAAATATTAAGCATTTTGTGTCCTACTTTATACTTTGATTTGTTTCATTTTTAAATATTTCATATTTGAAAGTCTTTTAAAAGGCTATTAGTCATATTTAAGAACTTTAGAATTAGAATCCTGTTTTTGCACTAACTTCTTATGGGACTTTGGGAAGTCTACCCAGCCTCTTTAAATAATGTGCCTCCTTCCGTCTTTTAGGTTGGCTTGCAGCAATGAGATCTGCCTCATAGTGATGTTTTAAGAATTCAGTGAGATTGTGAGTAAAGCATTCAGCACGATGGTAGGGAAATAAATAAGTAGTATTATTGTTTTACTAAAAGATTGTAAGCGTATAAGATCAAGAATCATGTCTTTTTTTTCCATGGTTATTTTTTTCTCATGCAACTAGCCCAGTTTTAGATGAAAAATACTTTTACAATAAACAGCTATTGAATAGGTTGAACATTTTTCATGACTTTACATATTTTATTCAGGTTTTAAAGAGAGCTTTATTTCTGATTACTTACTTTATCTTATTAGTGCTCCCCTTGTCTTCCCAATTGCTTATTTTTAAGCCAAATATTATAGGGTATATCTTTCAATTGCACTTTTGCCCAGAAATCTTTTCTTCTTTCCAAACCAGACTTTTATATCCTGTCGTGCATTTGCTGGTCCACTTCTTCCCTGTATTGTATGGGGATAATTCTACTTACTTCATAAGGTTGTTGTAAATATGAAATTAGATTATGTAAAAACCTCAATGTAATTGAGGTGATTAGCATAGATAATAAGCCTACTATTTTTTATTACTTTTGTCAAGACACTTGACTATTAAACTTTCTTTGATCTGGATATTCCCATCTTTACTACATCTATTTTCAGCCATTCATTACTAAGAAGACAGAACAGGTACACTCAATACTCTTGTTTCTTCTCCCAACTATTTTATTTTCTCACTTATAATGGCCTCTAAGTATAGATTCAATTATACAATACCTCTCAAGACCAGAAAGTATCTCTTTATATATCTTTTCATTTACTAGCAGAAGTTTATCTTAATAGTCTACATTTATTTAAGGGAAGGCTAAATCTGTTTTTTGAATTGATAAGTTGGCTCATTAGTCCTAATTGTTAAGGTGATTAGTCTTCATCTCTTCCTCAATCATGTTATTATCTTTATTGAGTTAGTACATATAAAAAGTTAGTACTCTATGCTAGGCACATATGAATTCTAAGTAAAACTGGCGGCTAGGCTGAGTGCAGTGGCTCAAACCTGTAAACCTTACACTCTGGGAGGCTGAGGTGGGTAGATTGTCTGAGCTCAGGAGTTCAAGACTAGCCTGAGCAAGAATGAGACCCCGTCTCTAAAAATAGCTGGGCATTGTGGTGGGTGCTAGTAGTCCCAGCTACTCAGAAGGCTGAGGAAAGAGAACCATTGAGCCCAAAAGTTTGAGGTTGCTGTGAGCTATAATGCCACAGCACTCTACTCAGGATGACAAAGTGAGACTGTCTTAAAAAATAGATAAATGAAATTGTCTGCTATTATTATCACCTTCATCTATAGTTCTAATATTCAAATTTTACTATTTTAGCTTTTTTCAAAGTTTAAATTTACTATTTATAATTTTTATTTAAAAAATAAAATCTTAGTGTGAGTAGTATCCTTTACTATGTCATAAATAATGTAGAATAAGGAGTGCAAAAGAAAGCCTCGAAAACAGTGAAGAAAATACATATGGAGGGATGGGGCAGAGCAAGATGGCCATATAGATACCTCCAGCAATCTTTCCTCCATGTGAATAACTAATTCAACAAATATCCATGCAACAAGCACTTTTGGAAGAAACAAAAATCAGGTGAGCAATCATACTACACGATTTGAACATTATATCAAGGAAAGAGGCCCTGAAGAGAAAAGATAACCTTGCATTGTCTCTGTCACTAGTGTCCCATACCCTACAGTGCTGCACCAGCACAGCCAGTGGAGAAAGAGAATCTGTGTGCCCGGGGGCAGGAAAGTGAAGTGACCTTGAGGTTTTGAATTGAAATTCAGAACTGCCCTGGCACAGGGGAACACAGCACAGGGCAGAATGTTTCTGGTGCCCATTAGGGAGCATTTTGATCATCCTGGCCAAAGGGTAAACCTCCACCCTGAAGCCTGAGTTCCTGCTAGTACCATCACTGGTAGACAAACAGCAGCCTAGCCTGGGCCCAGACTGAATTTGTAAGATAGTTGGGCAATAAGGGTTGTAGTTCTTGGGAAATTCTTGTGGCTTTGCAAGCTCAGAGCCAGTGGATTCAGGGAGTACTTGACCCAGTGAGACTCCGGCATCTGTGGCCCAGCCAGTGCCTGTGTTACCCTTCCCATGACTACAGGCAGTATAGTTCAGGGAGAGTAATACCACTTGAGAAGAGGAATGGGAAGAGCTCAGAGGATTTTGTTTTTCAACTTGGGTACCAGCTCAAGAAAATAAAATACCAAACATGCTCCTGAGGTCTCTGAGTTCAGGCCTTAGATCCTGAACTAAGGATGATTCCAGGCCCCACCCTGGGCTAGAAGGAAACATACTTCCTTGAAGAGAAAGATGCAGTCCTGGCACAATTCACCACCTGCTGAATAAAGAGTCCTTGGGCTTTGGATAAACATCAGGGGTAGCCAGGTAACAGTCACCACAGACTGTGGGTGAGACTGGGCTGGTTTTAGGTGTGACATTGCACTTGTGGCCATGAGGAAGTATCTATAACACTTCTCTCCCAAATCCAGCAGGCCAGCAGAGAGTCAGGTTAGAGAGTGAGAAACTTTACCTGAGAATCCAGGGAATTTTCTTACATCTTACCCAAGCTCACCAAGGCAATATACTACCAGGGGTCTGTAGGAGCCCCCAGATGCTCCCACATAGCCCCCAGGTGCTGATACTCCCATTGAGTATCTAGAAAGCCTTCTCAAAGAAAGATTGGTTCAAACGAGCCCAGACTATGAATAATACCTAACTCTTCAATGTCTAGACATCAATGAGCATTCACAAGCATCAAGAACATTCAGGAAGACATGACCTTATCAAATGAACTATGTAAGGAACAAGTGCCAATCCTGGAGTGATGGAGAAAGGTAGCCTTTTCAGACAAAGCATCCAAAATAGCTGTCCTGAAGAAGGAGAGACTTTCCCAGACAACACAGAGAAGGGAAAGAAGACTTTCCCAGACAACATTCAGAAGCCTATCACAGAAATTTAACAAAGAGACTGAAATAATAAGTAAAAAAGAAAACCACAAGCAGAAATTTTAGAGAAAAATTCAACTGACAAACTGAGAAATCCATCAGAGTGTCTCAACACCAGAATTGACCACAAGGAAGAAAGAATTAGTGACCTTGAAGATAAGTCATTTGAAAATGCAGAATGAGAAAAAAAGAGAAAATAAGAATGTAGCAAATCTAGGAGTTATTGGCCTTAAAGGGAAGGTAGACATACTAGGGTAGAACTGTAAGCAACAACAGAGAACTTCCTAAACCTAGAAAAAGGTATCAGTGTTCATGTATAAGAAGGTCCTAGAAAACCAAACAGATTTAACCTAAACAAGTTTACTAGGAGGCATTTAATAATCAAACTCTCAAGGTCCTGGATTAAGAAAAGGTCCTAAAGGCAGCAAGAAAAAAAGAAATTAACATATACAGGACTCCATATATCTGTCATATTCTCAGCAGAAATCTAACAGGCCAAGAGAGAGTAGTGTGATGTATTCAAAGTGCTGAAGGGAAAAAAACCTCAATCCTAGAATATTGTAATCTGTAAAAATATCTTTCAGACATGAGAGAGAAAGACTTGCCCAGACGTACAAAATCTGAGAGATTTCATCAACACCAGATCTGTTCTACAAAAATTGCTAAAAGAAGTTCTTCAAACTGAAAGAAAAGGAAATCTTTCTTCAATAAGAAATCTTCTGAAGGTTAACTGGTACCAGTGAGGATACAAATACAGAATATTGCTATAATTGAAGTGTATAAACCCCTTGTATCTGGAGTAGGAGGATTAAAAGACAAATGTATCAAAAATAACAACTTTTTGAGAGATATATACAATAAGAAGATATGGATGGAAACAACAAAAAATTTTAAAGGGGGTGGAATTAAAGGACAGGATTTCTGTTAGATTTCATTTGCTTGTGTGTTAGTCACCAGAGTTAAGTTGTCATACGTTTAAAATAATTGCTTATAAAATGTTTTTCACAAGCCCTTTTTTGCAAGCCCTTTTTAAAAAATAATTGCTTATAAAATGTTTTTTGTAAATCCTTTTTTGCAAGGGATTTTTGAAAAGTCCCTACAACAGATACACAAATAAAAAGCATGAAATTATATCACAGTACCAGAGAAAGTAACTTTTACACAAAGGAAGATGGAAGGAAGGAAGGGAGGGTGGGCCACAAAACACCAGAAATCAAATAACAACATGGCCATAATAAATGCTTCCCTGCTTACCTATTAATAGCATTGAATGGGAAAGGACTAAACTCTCTCATCAAGACAAAGTGGCTGAATAGATTTAAAAAAAACTATATGTTGCCTATAAGAAACACACTTTACCTATAAAGACACACAGACTAAAAATAAAGGATGGAGAAAGATAATTCGTGCAATGGAAACCAAAGAAAAGAGCAAAAGAAGCTGTATTTCTATCATATAAAATAGATTTCAAGACAAAAACTATAAAAAAGAATTTTGTCATACTATGATAAAAGTGTCAATTCAGCAAGAGTATATAACAATTCTAAATATATATGGACTGTGTGCCTCACAATGAATTAATAAATAGAATATAACATGTTGCTCCCAATAAGTTGATAGGACAAAAACTCAAATAATGCAATTAAAAAAGGGCAAGGGATCTGAATAGACATTTCTCACCAAAAGACATACAAATAGCCAACAAGTATGTGAAAAAATGCTCAACATCATTAGTCATCAGAGAAATATAAATTAAAGCTATATGAGTTAGTGTCTAACCTCAGTTCAAAATGGCTTTTATCAAAAGGACAGGCAATAATGAACGTTGGTGAGGATGTGGAGAAAGGGGAACCCTCATACGCTATTGGTAGGAATGTATGTTAAGGCAACCACCAAGGAAAACAGTATGGAGGTTCCTCAAAAAACTGAAAATAAAACTATCATCTGGCCCAGCAATACCACTGCCGAGTCTATATCCAAAGTATGAGAATATGGTATATTGAAGAGATATCTGCACTCCTAGGTTTATTGTAGCATTAGTCACAATAGCCAAGATTTGGAATTAACAAAATCCAGCAGCAAAGTAAAGGATAAAGAAATAGTGTTACAGGGGCAGCACCTGTGGCTCAAAGGAGTAGGGCGCTGGCCCCATATACCAGAGGTGGCAGGTTCAAACCCAACCCTGGCCAAAAACTTCAAAAAAAAAAAAATAGTGGTATATAGACACAATGGAATATTATGTAGCCATAAAAAGGAATGAAATCCTACCATTTGTAAGAACATGGGTGGAAAGGGAGAATAAGTGAAATTAGCAAAGCACAAAAAGACAAATCTCACATGTTTTCACTCATGTGGGAGCAAAATATTAAAAACAATTGATCTCATGGCGATAGAGAGTAGAATGACAGTTACCAGAGGCTGGGAAGGGTGGTGGAAGACAGGCATAGAATGGGGAAGGTTAAAGTGTGCAAAAACATAGAAAACAATATTTGATAGCACAACAAGGTGATTATAATAAATAATAAGTTAGGATATACAATAAAATAACTAAAAAAGTGGAATTGGAATGTCCCTTATATAAAGAATTGCTAAATGCCTGAGCCAATGGATACCCCAATTACCCTGATTTCATAAATTCACATTGTAGGCTGTACCAAAACATCAAATGTACCCTATAAAGGTATATATCTATTATGTACCCATAATAATTAAAAAAAAAAAATTCAGTGGAGAAAGATTGAATAAAATGGCTTTTTCTTTTTTTGTAGTTTTTGGCCAGGGCTGGATTTGAACCAGCCACTTCTGGCATGTGGGGCTGGCGCCTCACTCCTTTGAGCCACAGGTGCCGTCCATAAAAATAGCATTATTTTGAAAAGAGAGTGATAATAAAAACTGATGATGCTCTTTAAATGTCTTTTTACACCAAGATAACAACTAAACATTTTCTTTGTTTACCAGAGAATGTAATGAAAAGAGAGAATACAAACTGTGATTTGAGGGTTTATGTCTTTAATATTTAAAAAACATGGAAGGAAATTTTTTTATAGATTTCTAAGAGAGGCAAAAATAGAATCATTTTCTGTTTTCATGCTTGATTCTAGTATTTGGTGAATATAATCTTATAATTTATCCTAAGAAAGTATTCTGAAACATACAAAAATGCTTTGAGCATAAAGATATCCAAAATATCTTTCTACCTATACATGTTTAAAAACTTATACAGTTATGTAAATGATATTTGAAGATGTAAGCAAAATGGGAAAATGCTTGTTATAATGTCAAAAGAAAAGGAATAATAAATCTGTAAATAGTCTGTTAACTCAAAAAAGACTGAAAGGAAATGTTAACTGTGATTGGTTTAGAATTATATTTTCCTGTATTTAAATTTTCTAAAATAACTATAAATTGCTTGAATAATCAAGGAAATAGAAAAAACTCAATGGGTTATTATTAGCTGCATGACTTAACTTACATGTTGTTAGAACCAATTGAGATAGAGTATGTGAAAGCATGTTGTAAACTATAAGCTGAAATACTAAGGTAAATTATTGTTATTATCAATAACTGAAGAGTAATACAATCCATCTTTTGAACTCATATGGAGAGCTCTCTTTTCAGTCAATTTCATCTAATTTATTTTTGTCAATACAAATGGTTTCCAAAACACTTGGAATATCTCCCTGAAGATATAAACTGTATTATCTGCTGTTATTTTGAACTATTGCAGTGATGTTAATATATAAATTTTTTTAAGCTTGTCTTACCTCCTTTTCTTACAACCAGGCATATCATCATCCCCCCCACCCGCACCCCCCAAAAAAAGGAAAAGAAAAAACTATTGAAATTTAAAATATAGCTTTACAGCAACTTTCTCAAAAAGGTGAGTTAGTTGAATCATGGGCACAAACAAATGTATGTCTGTTAAGAAACATGTTAACTGCAAGTAATTTCATATGTAAATTACCTATAATTTGAATGCAATTTTCTAAATGTTTTTAATGCGAGTAGTTTCAAAAGTTCTCTGGTGTTTAATAACATGTGCTATTTATTATTAAGACAGTTGTTAAAGTGCAGATGTTTTGTTCAGCGCCTGACCCTTTCAAAACACACTGCCTAAAAGAATGTTTGTCACTTAGACTGAAGCTAACTATTCTTGATCTTTTGGTTTCCTCCCTCCGCATCATTATGTGCCTGATGCTTTGGTAAGCAATGGAGATTCTGCAGTGAACAAGTCAGATACAGATTCACCTTTGGGTTGTATGGAATCTAATCACCCAGGTATTTAAGGGTTTGGTGTGAGTCCAGTTCTGTCCTGAGAATTTTAGGATTTCCAAAGGAAAATATGCTCTACATGCGCGAAGAGTTTGAGTTCTTATCCTCTTGAATGGTGTTTTCCTGGTGACTACCTAACAGCTTATATTGACCACTTACCTGGATTCCTAAGAGAGAGGAATTAAGAACAAAGTCAGTAAGCTTCTTTCCATCTAAAACTGGGAATGTATCTAACCTTAGGAAGGAAACTCCAGGTGTCAGAAAATTGGTTAAAATAAAACGTACTAAATCTACCATAAAGAGTTTTCGAATCATGATGTATTCAATCCCTTCATTTCTGAAAGGCTGATGCTATTCTGCCATATTTTCTTATGGTCATTTCCAATATGCAGACACATGGGGATATGTAAATTCTGACTAGGTGGCCAAAAACATAGACCAAGAGGACAGTGGTGAAATCAGTGCAGGCTTTTTAATTTGTGTACATGTAGTGTCCTTTAGAAAGGTCTCATTTCTTACAAAAGAGTTTATGGTGTTTATAACATGGAATTGCTAAAATCTCACAACAGAAAAAGTAAATATTATTTAATACTTTAATATTAGTTTAGAGACATTTTGGATTTAATCTTTGTAAACATACAGTTTTATGAAAGTTTAGGATAGACGTTTGTCACAAGCAGTCTGACATAAAATAGTTCTAGAAAAGGCTTACTGATGGTAAAACTATTTCAGAAGTCATGTTGAGATGTTATTTTAGACTAGAAGGTAATAATTTATTTCTTTTATTTTTGGCAGTAATTTATTTTTGTGGGTTAAGAATATAAAATAGGGCTCTGCACCCGTGGCACAGTGGTTACGGCGCCAGCCACATACACCGAGGCTGGTGGGTTTGAACCCAACCCGGGCCAGCTAAACAACAATAACAACAACAACAAAAAATAGCCCAGCATTGTGGTGGGCGCTTGTAGTCCCAGCTACTTGGGAGGCTGAGGCAGGAGAATTGCTTAAGCCCAAGAGTTTGAGGTTGCTGTGAGCTGTGACACCACAGCACTCTATTAAGGACACAGTGAGACTCTGTCTCAAAAGAAAAAAAAAAAAGCATATAAAATAAATAAATTATCATGTAGGGAAGTGCCTGTGGCTCAAAGGAGTAGGGTGCTGGTCCTACTCCTAGTAGGGAGTTAACAGGTTCAAACTCAGCCCTGGCCAAAAACTGCAATAAATAAATAAATAAATAAATAAATAAATAAAGTCATGTAACAGCAAGTTATTTGGGGGAGAAAGCACTTGCAAAGGGCCCAACAAAGGGCTTCAGCAAAATGTCTAGCTCTACTTTGCACTTATTAAACCCCTAGCTTATCTTCAAGCCAATTCTCACCTTCAAGCACCATCCTCCCTATATATTTCCCTTGGTCCTTGTAGAGAATTTTGTTAAAATATGTTCCTAGAGAAAGTCATACCACCGTGCCTGTCCCTGGCCTGCAACAGGATCAATCTCTCTCTCGCCAGCTGGGCTCTCATTGCCGCTTGTCAGGCTGCATATTGGCCTCTCATTTCTTCCCCAGCACCCTTCCCTTAGCAGGTGCTTCACATATCTCTCTGCTCACACATCTAATCACTACTTACCCTTTCCATTCTCACCAGATAATAACCACTCTACTTTACCGAGAAATTCACCCATAACTCGTGTGGGGTTTCTCATTTTCCCTTTACCTTAAAGCAGCAAACTTTCGTGGATTATCAACTATATGCTAGGCACTATCCTAGGCAACAGCATGCTGGGCATGATGTTGCTGATCAATCTCTGTACCCACCACACCCAGAACCGTTCCTGGCATGTAGTAGATGTTCAATAAACGTTATAATGCAAATATGTATTAATACAAAGGTAGATCTAGAGGGCTGATGTGCTTTAGGTACAGGAAAGGTAAGGTAGGGAAGTACATAATACATATTGTGACCTCAGATGTTCTTTCTTGGTAAAGTAAGATAGTTCGTCTCTTAAAGGAAGAGGTGTTTGTAATGGCCAAGCTAAACTCCCCATGCCATCCCTTTCTTCTTCTTCTGTGAAGTTGACTTAGGTTTCTCACTAGCATTAATAACTAGCACTCTATTATACACTGCTGACTATCAACACCCAATTTCTAGACTTCTTTTATTTTTTTAACTTGTCAGACTCTATGCTAAATATTTCCATGCTTCTATTTTTCCTAAATGGTCAGCAACTACTACAGTATGCTCATTTCCTTGCTGCCTAAACTTTCCTCCTACTTTTTACCTGTCTTATTACTCTCATTCATGCTAACTGAACTCTCACCTATTTTTTAAGGCTCAGCTTGAAACTTACCTTTTCTGCTCAGCTTTCTCTGACCCCCATAACTGGAAACTTGATTGAGAGAGTTAGCACTTTCTGTGCTGCTTCTATGAAATATACCCTAACCTGCTATCTTACTCTGTTTTGTGTTGCTATAACAGAAAACCACTGACTAGGTAATTTGCAAAGAAAAGAAATGTATTTGGGTCATGGTTCTGGAGTCTGGGAAGTCCAAGGGCATGGTGCTAGCATTTGCTTTGCATCTGGTGACTTGCTGCTTCCTCCCATCAATGTGACAGCCAGAGCAAATAGGAAGGAGGCTGAATGCATTCTTTTTATCCAGAATCTGCTCCTGAGATAACTAATCCTCTCCTGAAATAACTAACACATAATCTTACAATAATGCCTAATCACTTCTTAAAGGTCCTACCTCTTAATACTGTTGCAATGTTAAATTTTAACATGAATTTTGGAGGGGATTCAAACCATAGCACCTGCCTTCTGTTTCCATGCAATGCCATACGTTTTATTTCCTTAACATAGTTGGGGGTTCAATAAATATTGGTTGAATGACCGTTGATACATTAAATAACATATGAAGATGGAAAAAGAAAAAATAAAGTTTTACAAAATAAATATTTGTATCTAATAACTCTAATGAGCAAGTAATTTTCAAGGCCATTTCTTTTCATGCCTTATCATGCAAAGGAGTAGAGACACAAGAAATTGGGCAAATTCCAGTTTTTAGTTAGCTAGCAAGACATTGTTAGAAATGGTGATGGTGTTATCATCTTAGATCTCTCCTCCTATTGTGTGAGAAAGCTAATGCCTTAATATGTGTATCATATGATGTGTTGTTAAAGATTCAATTTCTCCAATGAAACCTCAAGAGAAT
The DNA here is from genome assembly GCA_963573935.1 of Arctocebus calabarensis. NCBI lineage: Eukaryota > Metazoa > Chordata > Mammalia > Primates > Lorisidae > Arctocebus > Arctocebus calabarensis. Next base: position 40,471 of record CAUYON010208754.1, on the reverse strand, counting down.
TACAAGGGACCTCTGAAAGACTGGTTTCTGAATCAGTTCTAAGATGAACTACTTAAGGCTGCAAATGAGGATTTCTGGATTAGTTGCAAATGGTTCCGATATTTCTCATTTTGATATATTTTTTCAGCTGGTACTGGTATCACTACTCTCTCAAATAGCTTTCCCATTTCAACTAAGAATGAAGAGGTTCTTGGATAAAGAACTTGTAAAAATCAGGTGCAATAATAAAGTCATGAATGGTTCTTGGAATTTACTAAAATGAAGTGCTGTGTCTAAGTGCAATGTAAGTGCAACATCTTAGCCATGTAAGATCATTATCATAAAGCAAGCATCATCATTTAAAAAATCCTAATTGAATCATTATTCTTTCCAAAAGATTGGAATTCTAAGAATACTTCTCAGAAACTCTCAAACTTAACATGGAACAGGAAATGTAGCAATGAGTCGTCAACAATGAGCAATAAATATAACTAGTTGTGCCATTCTTTCATTATGTTTTTTAATCATTCATTATTCATAACTATATAGTACTTGTACATAGGTGAAGAATGTAGCCATGGGGGAATGTATCCGTTGGCATATTGATATATAAAAAGAATAAAAGTAAAAACAAAGTGAGCATACTCAGGTTCTCATATTTCATATTTGAAACTTTAGATATGTTTCTTTTTTGAAGCAAACACAAATATATACAACATATTTTTATGTCATAACTAGGTAAAAGCAACTCTTAAATAGATTATAAAGATGTCATATCTGTGACATCTTTTCTTAATTTCCTCAACATAACAGTGAAAGAAAGTAAAAAATAAGGATATGCACCTAGGAGAACACAAATGATATTTTAATATTCTATCAGAAATATTATACATAAAAGTTATAGAAATCTACCACTAAGATTTTGGGTGGTTAAATTTTTATTGGAATCTGTGATCAGTATAAAATTTCAATATAATGTTCTCAGTATAAAGGGATGATAGATGCCAAGAGGGCAAAAGAAAGTAATTGTGAACAATTTGATGTTTAAGGATTTGTTGATCTTGATTCTTCACCCATCAGTTTAAGAAATAAACTGCCTCATCTAATAAACTGCTAGATCAACTTCTCAGGTATTGGCACTCTGAATCCCATCTTGACATTAATAAGTAATTATATTAGTCAGCCTAGGCTAGGCTATGTTGCAGTAATAAACCTTGGTGGCTTAAAACAAAGTTGTTCTTTACTCCTACTGCACATCCATTATGAGTTCAATGTTACGTTCCCGTCATTTAAGGACCCTAGCTCAGAAGACGTTCTACCTTTATTCTTGCACAATTACTGTGGCAAGGAAAAAGCAAAATGGCAAACAGTGTACCATTATCCCTAGAAGGGATATTTGTTGCTTCTGATTACATTAATTGATTAAAGCAAATCATATGACCACATTAATTTCAAATAGGGTCCAAAGGGTAATCCCCTCATGTGCCTAGAAGGAGTAAAGCCAAAAATATTAAGTGCGCTAGTGATTTTCAGAGCCACCTAGAAAAGATTAGAGACAACTGTTGTAAATCATTCGCAACTGGTCAGATTTAAGTGTGAATTCCTTCCTTTTCTAGTTGTAGAAGTCTGGAAGGATATCAATGGATAGCCTTCTTCAAGGATTAAATGTGAGGGAATATTACACAAAGCATTAGGCTCAATGGTTTTGTTATTCATTTGTTTATACATTCATGGGCTTTCTTTTGCCACAAAGGAGGCTATAATTTGGTGAAGAAAATAGGTCTAGGCCCACGAATAAATTGGAGGATGAGGTTAGCCCATATCAGTCAAGCGAATGGTAATAGGCCACATAATAAAATGATGAGGACAGTTGATATTAAGTGAAAGATTAGTGTTAAATGGAGTGAACGTGAACATGAAATATTAGGTTTAGATTGATAGAAGGAGTGAGAGTATTTTTAATAAGAAATACAGTAACTATGAGTCCAGAAATGGGAATGAGCAAGGAAGAAACAGGGATGAGATTTTCTCAGGTGGAAGAAAGGGTAAGATTGGAGTTGAAGTAGCACATCAGGTCAGATCAAGTTTTCTATGAACTTGAACATGAGACTAATAAGTTGGAATTTTTAGAAAAGATTAGATTTGGTGGGCAACAGTGACAAACTCTGAATTCAACCAAAGCCAGAATACAAACTGTTTTAAGTTGTAGGAATTTTATAAGATATACCTAAAGAAGAAATTCCGAAGAGATTATATTTTTATTACAAAGAAATGTTGAGAAAACTGAAGATAGGATTTCTTTTAGATTTTAAGGAACTTTAATCTGGCTGTGGAGAGAGTGTGAAAGCAGTAGTTGAGTGGCAATTTTCCAGTGTCACTGATAGAAAATTCTTTACTTCAAAATAGTTAAGAAAAACAAAACTCTAATGCAACTATCCCAAAAAGTTTTGACTATACTACCTGAAGAAAAAGAGGTTGATTTAATTGATTTTATAACAATAAAACTATACATATATCATAAAATAGAAAATATACATATGCTACATATAAAAGAGTATATTATGTTTGCAAGTCATGAAAAAATATTTAATAAAAATTTATTTTATTCTGTCAACTAAAACACGAACCAGGGTTTCATAGGACGAGTATGGTCTTTAGAAGATAACAGACCTGTGTCCAAATTTAAGCTCTGCACTTTCCTCAGTTTCCTACCTATAAAATAATAAGGATAATAATTGTCCCTGTTTCAGATGGCCATTATGAGGGTAAGACGTATATAAAGTACATAACACATAATAGGCATACTAACAGAAACAGCAATGCTTGTGTATAGGTAATTTCTAAATATTGTTGCATTGAGTTGAATAAAGGTTCTTAATATCTTTATATTTGTATGGATTATAAAATTAATCCTATTAAGTATTTATTAACAAAAGTCAACCTCATAATTTTACTTATAGTTTACTGAAGAAATAAGAAAATAAAGTTTGAGTCAGAGAATGCCATGTCATATTTCTAAGATGTTTGTGACCCTTCACTGGTTTTGTTCCACTGAGCAGATTTTCTTTGTTCCTACCTAAGAGCAGAAACAGAGACTACTTCCAAAAACGGCTTATGTTGAGCACTGCACTCCTATTTTACAGATGAGGAAGCCGCAAACGCTAAGTATCGCTTATGTACAAGGCTAATTGAAAAAGCAGGGCTTTAACTCTTGGCACTGGTAGAATTTGTTATTCCACTGTGGTTTTATAATACCTGGGCCTTTTAGAGTAAAAGTTGTGCTTTTGAGCGTGTTAATTTTCCAGTTGTACCCCAAGAGCTGTATTTTAGCCAACGTGAGGTCCCCGAGGATTTCATCACCTTCCGAAATTGCATTTCTGGTTCTTTCCTCATCTCTGCTCCACACTTTGAATACAGGAGAGCTGACCATATGGTAATGAGTAAAATAAAAATGAAGAAATGAAAGAGAAATTCTGATGTAACAACTTTAAGGTCGTACTCGTTAAAGTTTAATGAGCCAGTGTGCATTTTCTTACGTCGCGTACCGTCATGGAGTTATTAGCTGAATGGAGTATCAAGGTCTGACTGGGGAGACGTCCACAGGGTGGAAATAATGTTCTTAGTCTGAGCACTTTTGAAGAAATCAAAAATGATAATCATTTTCCTGAAGTATTTATTTTGGTGGTTCCTTGAGAGATGGTCCAGAGTGTCTGCTTCACCAGAGTATCAGCCACTCCATTACCACTTTGGATTACTGATCACAGATCTTGAAGTGGAGGGAGACTGTGTGTGTGTGTGTGTAGAAAAAAGTGGCTTAAGATGACAAAGTAAACGCCTGTGACTCAGTTGGAACAGGTGAGTATTTATCTCAGCCTTAGCGTATGATGGGGCCTTTGGGGTAAGTTCCTTTTTAAGCCACTGAGGAAAATGTGGCCTTTGTCATTAGACATAAGTGCTGCTATGCCATACAAGCAGACAAAAATTCACCCCCAGCCCCCAAAATAAAGATAGAGAAAAAGAAAGGGAACAAAACCACAGCTGAACTTAAAGGTTCTGCGAGTGTTTTTCTGTTTTATGATTTCTTAGTCGAAACTACAGTTTTCCCTCTTTCCACTTTTGCCCACGTAGCCCGGGAGATGGACGTTTGGTGTGCCACAATAGACTGCTCCTTTCCCAGGTATCTCCTGCTTGCTTCCTTTCTCTGTGAATGGGAATTGGCTTAAAGGCACCTGTGTGATGAAGGTCCCAGGGGCAGCTGCCCGACTAGTGAATGCCTGATTATGTGTTAACGTGCTTTGTCAGATATTGGCAGAATCTGTTCTCTTCTTTTGCCTTTTCAGCAAGGGTACCATTGACAGCCTGGCTACCCATTTATAGAAATGTTGTCCATCAAACTGTGAGGAAGGACAATAGTGTTTTTCTGTGGCCAGTGACTGTGGGAAACTTTTCTTTGGCTATTCAGGCAATTTTTGTAGCTTGCTCTGAAGAGGAGAGACTGATGAGTGCAAAAAGTACAATTAAGCAAAGCCAGACCTCAATTGAAGGCTGTAGTGTAGTCTGCTGTTCTCATTTTTTTTTTTTAAAGAAGGGAAAAAAACCCTATGGGTTTTCATGTTGCTGTGTGGCATTCAGCAGGGGGCTATTACAATCCTAAATTTTTTTTCTAGACCACCTAATTCTAAGTTAAAATTAAATGTAATGAGAGCCACTTGGAGTTCTGAATATTTTAAAGCATAATTCCCACAGAAGGGATTCGACCTAAACTGCAGTGAGCATCAGTTGGCTAATTATAGCTGCATTTTATATTACAGCAGGTGTCAGATGCAGTCATCTCAATAAAGTCCACATAATACTCTGGGAAATAACAAAGACTTTTCTTTGAATGTGGGTACTAATTTCTGCTAGGTGTCATATGAGCCTTGATACTTCTTATTGGCATTAACAAGAGCACTGCAGCACTCAGAAATGCTTTTTGCTTGGGATGAATTGATACTGTAAAGCACTTACCAGTCAGAGTTGGCAGATGTCAGTAGTTAATACTAGTGTTGCAGAGGTTGGAATATAATGCAAAGAGTCTTATGTAAATACTCTTAGATGTGGGCTGGTTTTGAGAAAGCGCCCGAGCACTGCACCAACTGACTTAATGAAAGTTAAATAGATAGCAGTGGGGTATCTGCATTTACTTCGGCTCCTGCTTTATTGAACGTCCTCCAGAAGTGAAGGGCAGATGGTAAGGCAGTAAACTAGGTGAACAAAATACCCAGGACTTGGATAAGGACTTGTTATGTTCATAGTGCTTTCTTGAACGTGCGTGGGTGGTTCAAATTACTGAAGTGATAGCACAAAAAGCATGCCTGAAGATAAGGACTCCTTATCATATTAAAAATACATTTAATTTAGAAAATATGTCGGCAATCCAAATACAACTGGACCACGGGCTAGGCAAAAACGAATGTCACTATAACATTGTGATGATTGTTCTTCACCACTCCATTCTTCTAGGAGAGTGACAGGTTATCCAACTTGTTGTAATCTCGCTGGTTCAGAGCAGATGAACTCAACATGGAGGATCTATTAAAAACCATACCACAAAATACTAAGATACAACAAATGTGAACTCCTTACACACAGTCCACTCTTGGATTGACTCTGGGGTTCCATTTGTTTTTCCTTTAAATCATATTCACGGTTAGCAAAGCAAAGGCATTTTGTCCTAAATTTTGATCCCCAGAAGCAGCTTTGAATTCTCATTTTGGCAGATTGCAATTTATATACATTTTATAGCAAACCCTGTAGGGTGTGGCTGGCAATTAGCTCTGACATGGAGGAGTTTAACCTTCATTCAACATAGATTGGATGATTGAGCAGTGGTAGGCACAAACACTGCTGAGTTCAGCAGTAAAATCTACAATGAGAAAGACGACACAGGGCCCAGGGTGCTGACTATCTACTCACAAAAGGAGCAGCCCTGTTTAGCTTTTTTTGAAGATCTCTGTTAATTTTTGTCTAGATTAGATATGTCCAGGGGTTTTAATAATGCTCATGACAAAATTGTGACATTGTATGTAAAATCACAAGAAATCACTACAGAGGAGCACAGGTGATCGCCAAAGGGCAGTTATTTGTTTATAGTATTCACTCTTAGTAATGTTCAAGTAGTTTTAGTACCTAATGCCTTAAATATGAATAATAATGTTTCTTACATAAATTTAGAAAGAAATAGATAGCGGTTATCTATCTAGCAGTTAGATAGCATTTTTTGTAGAAAATGTAGGAAACATTTACAAACATTACAAAATAGGAAATATATTGTAGGAAAATACAAAAGAAGAAAATCCATATTCTTATTATCAAGGCTTAGATAACATTATGAATATTTTGGTGTGTATCATGTTTATTCTTTCCCCATTTTGTGTGCATTTTAAATTATGGGATTATATTATGTTGTAATGATCTTAAAACAAACTTTGATATATTCATAATACTTTTTTATTACATATTCTCCCTCAACATCATTTTCAGTATTTGTATAATATTCTATATTTTAGATTTTATTATGCATTTAACTTCTAATATTTTGTTACTATTTTTTGCTAGATTTTTTTCTAAGTCTGTGATTATTTTCTTATTCCTGGTAGTGGAAATGCTGGATCAAACAACACATACACTTTTAATTAAAGCCCCAGATTTTAAGAGACTTTATAAAGCAGAAAAATACTTTTAATATGAAATATTTTATCCTGTCCATCTAGATTGGAATTTTAATTGTTGATTGACTTTAAAGTAAAATCAAGAGATTCATTTAGGATATTAAATTGTGACTAAAACAAGATCTTCCAGTTTAACTAGAAAATCAATCACTTATTATCTGATTAGTAAACAGGTAGCTTCTGTAGCCATGAGATTTTCAGTAAAAACAGAATCTAGCTACACATTGCACTTTAAACATGCCAGTACCTGATAGCACAGTGTGAATATCTACGAACATTATTTAGACCTTATATGGAAATATATCTGGTATATATATTTAAAGAGTTCTGGTGTCTATTTAATTATTATGTACATGTTTTTTAGCTAGTATTATACCTTTGATACAGTGGATTTATTTAGAGTAAAAATACCCTTAGTTTTGAACTATTTCCAATTTAAGTCACCCAATTTCAACTAGCTCTCACTGTAGTTTAGGAATCCTGTGATACATCAGTTCTTACTGTGGTTCACACAATAATTAAGCCAAGTTTTTATTCATCCCTAAGCTAATCCAAGAAGACTCTTCATACTCAGAGAGACTAAAGGCCTTAAGTTCTATTTTAGATTGATAACAAAATATGAAATGTTTATTAAAGGATAGTAGGTGACGTTGGAAATGTTTCTAGGCTCTAATTCCTTTCCGAGTACTATAACTGTAATCATTAATTTTGAAGAAGTGAGAATAGTAAGCTAATTATAAAACTCTATCTGGCATGTTTTATGATGAGATATATTGAGTCAGATTTCTCTCCTGCCCTTTCTGAGAAGATCTGAGGATGTAAGCTGAGGGATGCTAGCAGCCATGTTCCCTACCTTACACAGAACAAAGAACAAAGCCCACATTCAAGAGAGAACTAGAACAAGAGGCAAAGCAGGAGGCACGAGGCACAAGACCAGGAGAGCGCATGCATGCAAGAAACAGCTGGGCTGGGAGAGGATCCACCTGACCCTAGTTATCCCAAAGGCCAGCTTCAGCACCTCACTTCCTTTGTTATGGTTATAGAAGCCAATCACAGCTCCTCCCCCACTTTTTTTTTTACATAGACTAATTAGAATTAGGATTCTGTTACTTTCATACAATGTCCTGACTAATACACATCCTAAGTCTGTTTTTTATCTGTATATAGGTTACTATGAAAGTTTTGAGACAGATTGTTATGGTCCATTATTTCACTTCCAAGAAACTCAGTCAAAAGTATCTTTTCTGATACACCCGTGAAAGTTTCAACTTGCTCAGCTTATTGGTGTTACTGGGAGGGCTTAGTTTCCATCCATGTAAATTTTATGTTCCTTGATTTTTGTGTATCTCAAAACTTTTTATAATCTCAGAAAAATCTCTATAGAGTTTACATTGAATAGTTAGAAGTGTTTTCTTCTTCCTAGAGCACTCAGTTGGGAACTAAAGAGGATTATTGACAAAGACTCATATAACAGTCCATAAACCATTCTAATTTGTTTTACTCCATAATAATCATTTATTTGATGGTCTTCTATGTAAAAGAAACAGGAGTAAATAAAATAGCTCTCCTTATCTTCAAGAGGCTTACCACTTAGTAATAAATATATACCTTGAGTGTGGTGTGCTGAGAATACTGGACCCTTATATAGATCTTTCTGTGGCTCCTGGCGTGGTGGTTCCATTCCAGGAGAACCAAGTTGAGAGGACTTCAGGCTTATGTCAAGCATTCAGTTCCTAGAGCAGGAGTGTCAAAGAGAGAGAAGCTTATTATTTTCTCTACCCTCTAGAGTCCTGGTTCAGAGAGTTTCCCTGAGAAAAGAGTAAGGTCATAGACTAGATAGTTCCTAATCTCTTCCCAAAATAATTGACTTTATTTGCAAGAGAGGATGGAAAAATTTAAGCCTAAGGGTGATCTCAAGAATGGTGGAGAAAGTGGTGAAAGGAAATTTTAGAATCTAATTAAGAGATAGAAAGACTGCAGGCTGCTAGTTTATTGGAGAAAAAGGGAATAAGACCTTTGGGTTCAGAACAAATACCAAACTCTAACAAAAAATATTTTGAAATAGCCATTGTAAATATGGTCAAAGAACTAAAGGAAAGCATGATTAAGAAGTAAAAGAAGAACTAGTTGATCAACAATTGTCCACACAGAAGCAAAACTCAACAAAATTCAAGTAGGTGGGAGATGGGGAAGGGATGAGAAAATTTCACACCTACATCACACACTTTCTGGGTGAAGGGCACGCTTATAACTTTGGCTTAAAATATACTAAAGCAGGCCAGGTATGGTGGCTCACACCTATAATCCTAGCACTTTGGGAGGCCAAAGTGAGTGGATTGCCTGAGCTGAAGAGTTTGAGACCAGCTTGAGCAAGAGCAAGACCCCATCTTTCCTAAAAATATAGAGAAAAGTAGTCATGTACTGTGATGAGTGCCTGTAGTCCCAGCTACTCAGGAGGCTGAGACAAGAGTTTCACCTGAGCCCAAGAGTTTGAGGTTTCTGTGAGCTCTCACACACCGATACTCTTCCCAGGGCAACAGAGTGAGACTCTGTCTCACAAAATAAATTAATTAACTAATTAATTAATTTAATATACAAAGCAAACAATGTAACAAAAATGTGTGCACCCCAATAATATTCTGGGAGAAGAAAAAGAAGGTATGATGACAATGTCACATTAAGTAGAAAATATTAATAAAGAGAAATTATAAAAAATAACCAAATGGGAATTCTGGAGTTGAAAAGTATAGTAATTGAAATTTAAAGTTTCACTAGAGGGCCTCAAAAGTAAATTTGAATTGTCAGAGGAAAGAATTAGTGAACTTGAATATAGATCAATAGAGATTATGCAAACCAAAGAACAGAGAGGAAAAAAGAAAGAAGAAAAATGAGCACAGAGTCAAAGAAATGTGAAACACTATTAGGCGTACCAACATACAAATAAGGAGAATTTCAGGAAAGGAGAAAAAAAGGGAAAAAAAATCCCTCAGTTTATGCTGACAAATAATAACCTACACATATAGGAAGATCATCAAACTCTAAATAAGATAAATTAAAATATACTTATAAGCACACCCATTGCAGTAAAAATACTGAAAGTCAAACACAAGGAGAAAATCTTGAAAACAATAAGATAAAAAAAAATCAGTTTCAAGGGAACATCAATAAAATTATCAGCTGACTCTTCAGTAGAAATAATGGAGGCCAAATGGCAGAGATAGAATATTCAAAGAAAAAAAAGACTGTCAGCTAAGAGTCCTATATCCAGCAAATTTATCTTTTAAATATCAAGGCAAAATAGTCTTTCTGAGGTTAAAAAAAAGGAAAGAAAAGAAAACAACCCCCCTTATAAGCAAGACTAAAGGGAGTTCTTCAGGCACAGCGTACGTAACCCCAGATAATAGTTTGAACCCACACAAAGAATGGCAGTAAAGGGATCCTTGGAATAATGCTGATTTCAGCATTGGGGCAAGGAGAGTGCATGAACTTGGATATCTTATTGTGCCAGAAAGTAGGAACTGCTTAAAAAATGATAGAAATATGTTAAAGAACATACAAACCACATTGAAAGGACTTCAATCTGGGACAGTTTAAACAACAAAATAAATAATTTTAATAATTGATTATAAGCTGTTGAAGTAAATAGTAAACCAGGAATGTATACTAAATAAACTAATAGATTGTTTATTAATAATCTTTCTCATCCATCAAACTCTAACAAAGAGTTTGGCATTTGTTCTGAGTCCAGAGGTCTTATTCCCTTTTCTCCAATAAACTAGCAGCCTGCAGTCTTTCTATCTCTTAATTAGAAAGTGTGATGAGGGCTGGGTGCCCATAATTCTGTGGTTAGGGCGCTGGACACATACTCTGGGGCCAGTGGGTTTGAACCCGGCCCTGACCTGTTAAACAAACAAACAAACAAACAAAAATAGCTGGGCGTTGTGGCAGGCACCTATAGTCCCAGCTGCTAGGGAGGCTGAGTTAAGAGAATCACTTGAGCCCAAGAGTTCGAGGTTGCTGTAATCTATGACACCATGGCACTCTACCGAGGGTGACAAAGTGAGACTCTGTCTCAAAAAAAAAAAAAAAGAAATTGTGACGAGGTATGAGTTGTTAAAAAAGTGTTAAGCCATCTCTCTACAAAGCATTTATTAAAACTATAAGGGAAAAGAATAACTTTCCAGTAATGAAACCCTGGAAGATATCACTTAATTCAAATAATTAATATGAACATCAATAATAGGGCAAATCAAAATTGTGAGCCACCATGCAATGGGAACATTTTTTGTGGCATTCTTGAAAAGGATTCTATACCTGATCTTGGGGAATCATCAGAAAACTTTGGACAAATCCAATTTGAGGAACATTTTACAAACCCCAATTAAGGAAAATTCTACAAAGTAATTTTCAAAAGCCTCAAGGTCACTGTTGTAGGCAGAATCCAGTGATCCTGCCCTTTGATGTTCATGTCACCTTCCCTTTAGGGTGGCAGGACCTGTGACTTGCTTTTAACCAGTAGTGTCTGGTATAGGTGATGGAATGTCACTCCCATCTTACTAGCAGAGGTGCATGAGAGACAGCTCTTCATGTCCTTGGAGAAGTAAGCTGCCACGAACTAAGTAGCTATTTTGGAGAAGCGCAAATGACAAGGAACTGTGGACAGGCTCTAGGAGCTAAGAATGGCTTCTAGAAAGAAACTAGAGCCTCAGTCCTGAAGTAGCAAGGAAATGAAGTCTGATAATACCCCGAGGAGACTTGGAATCAGATCTTTCTTCAGGCAAGGCTCTGGTGAAACCATAGCACTAGCTAATACAGGACTTCAGCCTGATGAGACTCTGAAGAATAAAACTCTGTTAAGCTATGTCTGGATTCCTGATCCACAAAAACTTTGAGTTTATAAATATGTATTGTTTTAGGCTGCTGAATTTGTGGCAACTTGTTATGAAGTAAAGAAAGCTAATATAGTTATGAAAGCCAGTGAAAGACTAAGAAGAAACTATTCTGGATTAAAGGAACTAAATGCACTGCATGAGTCTGAACTGGACCTTTGGGATAATTGGGAAAACTTATTGGGGTCTAACAATTTTGAGAAGAATAAGAAGAAACATTGAGTAGATCTGAACATAATTAAAATCCTGAAACAAGCCTAGCCAAGCCAAGGTGAACCTAGAACTATGATACCATCTTCCCAAAGCCTTGGTGAATGAGAAATATATGCTTGTCATAAGCCTTTGAAATCAACATTATGGCAGCAATAGCCAAATGATTCACTGGCTCAATATCATACTCTCTGTTAATGGATCTGTGTGATTCTGAAACTCATCCTCTTGATTATTGAATACACTACTATAACTCCACTGTTTATGGTTGTGGAAAAACTATTGGTGTAGCTGAAATCTTCGAATTGCTACAATTATTTTTTTTCCTACATTACACATTTATAGGTACAAACTGTGTGCGTGTATGTATGTGTGTATTTAAATATATATATACACTCCAAGAGAATTTTTAAAGATATTCCCAAAGAGTGATGATCCAAAGAATTACGATTATTTGGGATACATTCTTATGATTAGTATCAATATTATTCAGGATATATTTTATGAGTAAAATATTATTTTGATTATTTAAGAAATTTTTAGAGTATTATCAAAAAGTTGTAAGCCAAATAATTAACTCCCCAGGTGGCCCATAGGATGTAAAAATTTTTCAGGTTCAATTCAGTTAGTATCAGAGAAGCCTCTGGTGCCCGTGTTGGATCCTCTCAGCCCACCCCTGATCACAGCTGTGCCTGTGGCAGACAGCTGATGCAAGAGTCAGACTCAGGCGGACAGCGTCCTACTTCAAGCATGCACTGTGTGTTTTTCAGCTTTCTGTCCCAGTGTCTTTTCCAAAGATACAGAGACTTGATGGAGCCACTTCTAAGGGCAGCCCAGAAGTGTGTCCAGAAAAGCTGAGACAGTTGTGAGAAGTGTTTTTTTGAACTAGTCAGGGGGATAATTTGTTCTTTACCCTGTGCTCAGAGAAAGAGCTTACCTATTTGGTTCACTGAACACATAGTACACCCAATATACAAAGAACCGGAGATTCATATGCGGGTGCACAGTACATTCGTACTCGTGGTACACATCAGTGGGGTTTGCAAAAGGTTACCTTTCTACCATGAGGTAGAAATGCTTTTTTGCTCTGAAGTCCTTTGAAAGGTGACACTGGAAACATTAAAAATGAATTAATAATGGGCACTAGCAAGTTGTACCCATTTCTTGAGAAGTAACTATTACTGCTGGTGCACTATTCATGAAGTCAGACTGACCCTGTAAGCATTACTGCAGAGTAGACAGAATTATTTTTGATAAGAATATAAAGGTTCAAAATGAGAATTTTATAAGCTGTCTTTGCCAAATCCTGCCCATCCTCTCAATCTTATTACAAATGTCAGTTCTTCCCTGAGCTATTGTCAGAGCCTAAAAGTAATCTCAACTTCTTGCATACTTATTTATGATCTCGCATATTTAGAGCTTGAATTGGAACCATTTATGTACATGTTTTATCTTATGTATTAGATTGTAAATTTCTTTCTTTCTTGTTTTCTTTTTTGAGACAGAGTTGCACTATGTTACCCTCGGTAGAGTGCTGTGGCATCACAGCTCACAGCAACATCAATCTCTTGGGCTTAAGTGATTCTCTTGCCTCAGCCTCCCAAGTAGCTGGGACTACAGGCACCTGTCATAATGACTGCTTATTTTTTGTTACAGTTGTCATTGTTGTTTAGCTGGCCTGGGCTGGGTTCAAATCCACTGGCGCTATAACCACTGTGCTACGGGCGCTGAGCCATTGTAAGTTTCTTTATGATAGAGACTATTATACTTATTTTTGTATTCTCTGTAAAGCACAGTCCTACTGCCTGACACATAGTAGGGGGCTCAATAGTTATTCGTTGAGTAGATTAAAATGTAGATCCTAATAAGCTCTAATCTGAGATGGGTATAGTTATTTGGATGTGTAATTGATGGTTTTCCCCGTGGATTCCTTGAAAAGTGTGTTGATGCCTTAGCAGTTCTTTGAAATTCTGGTGTATTTAATTAAACGTGTTATCTTTTTAGAGTTCTTGTACCAAGAAAGTAGATCGCTTATTATAATGTGTTTATTTTTATTTAAAAAACTATGCATCTATTTAAGTATTCAGTTAACATGACACAAAAGATGAGGAGTATCAGGGGTTCAAGTATTAACCAATTCTAGTTACCCTAAAGTTAGACATTTTACGATTACTCTGTTCTATTTCATATTCCTTTTTAGAGGAGGTGGGTAAAAAAGGAGAGTGCTGTGGCATCACAGCTCACAGCAACCTCAAATTCTTGGGCTTAAGTGATTCTCTTGCCTCAGCCTCCCAAGTAGCTGGGACTCCAGGCACCTGTCACACATTCTCTGTTAAGGAGAATGCCAATGTCTGGTTCTCTGAACTCTGGTTTATCAAGAGGACCCATTTTAAGACAAGGATAGCTTCCTCACATGAGCTCTTGACAGGAGGAGGGCAAGTGTGGCTGGTGGGCAAACGGATGGCTGCAGTCTCACGTCATGCTGCCCTGGGGACTCCAGGCTCTGAGCCTGGTGGAGGGTGGACACTGTGCCTTCTACACATATCACACATCCTTCTAGCTAGCAGCGTCTGCCAGGCTTTTGGATACACAACTCCAGTTTTCTGGGAGGCCGCATGGTATTAGGGCATTTCTTAAACAGGGCTGATCAAAGGGCTCACTTTGGTGCTTGTAAAAATTTTTATTCTCAGGCCCTACCCTAGAATCTATTTCCTAGGAGCTGTAGGGCAGGCACTCGGAATACCTGTTTGTATCAAGCACCTAAGGTAGGTCTTATGATCAGGCAAAGTGGGACGCTTTCATATACTGGCCTAAAATAACTGGTCCCAGTAACTTTAACTTACTGGCTATGCAGATCTTTAGTGAGGCACATCCCCTCTTTAGTTCACTTTCTTCAACTGCATAATGGAAATAATTAGAGTCAACTGCCTATTATTAGTATTTTAGAGAGAATGTGAGTAAATGATCATGCATGATAAATCCTTAGTGCAGCTCCTGGCCCACGGTCAGTACTCAGTAGTGCTTAGAGGGTGGTGTACATTCCCAGGTCACGCCCCAGGAACTCTGTCCTGTCCAATCAGAAAAGACTTTCTGAGGAGCCCCTGAAAGATTATAGTATTTTAAAACTGGAAAGGACTTTGAGGCTTTCAGTCCAGTACTCTGTTTGCTTATTCTTGGTTTATTTTGTATTTGTTTGCAGTTAACTGTTTCATGCAAAGTCACAGATTAGCCCTCCTGGCCGGCTCACTCCTGCCTAAGCTGAGAGCCTGGCTGTCCTTCCAGACAGAGCCTTTCCTTGCCCAGGAAATACCCTGGCCTGCTGTTCCTTTCATGGTTATAGAGTTTGCCCTTCCTTGGCCCAAAAAGAATTGTAGGAATGCTTGTCCTGAATTTTTAAAACAAACATGTTTTCCCCACTACTAGCAGTCAAAGAGTCAGTTTTATTAAATTGTTGTTATATGTTTGCCTAGTTCTCTATCTAGACATATCTGAATCAGTGTTACGTTTATTATATACCATGTATATTCTCAAAAGTCAAGGATTTCCATTTTTTCCATTACCATATTCAAAAATTCTGTCTAATTACATAATAAAAGCAGAAAATGCAATGCTGATGCTGGAGGTAAAGATTCAGACTATTTCTGCTACCTTTGTTTCAGTAAAATTCTTTGGGCCCTATATTTCTCTGATTCCTTCTCATTTTAAAAAGAATTTAATGCACAAATAATCTTTGTCCTCTGCATTTCTCCAGTGTTAAGAGCCACTTCTTGTGGGCGCTAATTTGTCAAGCAAAACTTTTAACAAACACCTCCTGGAAATTTAGAATAGAGAATTTTGAGGCATTCATTTGATTTTCTTGGCATTTACTTCCTTAAAGAAGTCAAAAAATTATCGAAGCATGACTTTTTTATTCCAGAGACTACATTGGCTATCTTTAATCAAGCTGTGCTTTTCTCAGTGTTCCCCATTTAATCTCCTAAAATACTTCCTAAGACTTTGCCCCCCACAATGGAATCAAAACTAAATGGTCTGTAATTTCCTCAAGTGTTCCCAGATCCTGTTGTAAATAATGACATTGTGCTGGCCACTTTCCAGTCTGAATGAAGTGACCTTGTAAAAATGTCTGCTTACTCTTCTATAATGTCTTTTGCTACTTTCTGTAGGGCTCTTGGGTACAGCTTGGCAAACAATACCTATTCCAGGAAACACCATTCTTCACCTCAGTCATGTTATTTCCTTCTTATAGGCAGACTGTATCCAGGGCTAAAAGACTTATACTTAAAAGTTAATTAATATTTTAAAATAAGGAATTATAGGTGCACTGTGGCAGAAGGCCAGACGGGATGACCTAGGAATATTTGAATTGACAGGAAGAAAATCCATTGTGTTTTTCTAAACTCTTTAAGAAAATGTTGAACTTTCATTCAGTCATTAGATAGCTTTTATTGTAATCATGTTCAATACCTTTTTTTTTTTTAAGAAAAGAAACCATTTCCTACTTTATAACACAAAACATTTTAAATTAGTCGTTCCAAGCTGGCAGTTAGAAAAGGAATATTTCACCCTCTTGGTAGAAACAGATGTTCTTTCTAAGCAATTATGTTATATTCAAATGAGCAATATGTGATATTCTGGTTATCGCAAAGCTTTCCTCCCGCAAACTCTCCCTTTACCCTCCCCCCCTAAAAGGATCAGGACATCTGGAAAGGCCTAGGAGAAAGCAGCTAAACTCAATGAAGGGACAGGGTACTTCTCACATGAAGACAGGCTAAAAATACAAAAACCTATTAGCGTGAAATAACAAAAGCTGAAAGGGGAGAAATAACTAGGATCTCTGAATCCCCAGCTATGTGGGACCACCAGCTAGAGAAGCTAATTAAAATTAGCAACCCTCATTTTTGTTTATGGACTATATGTGCATACAAGTTTTAGAAATTAGATACAAATATTGCAACTAAGAGAAAAGTTAAATAGATGGAGATATTAGCAGTTTTCAACCTGGTAACAGCGATTTTATTATTGTCTTTAAGATAAACCGAAGAGTAATAAACTTGGGCAAGCATTTTGATCTTCAGACATTAAATCAAAATTTAAAGACATTGGGGGGAACATAAAGCTAGCAAATAAACTGAAATATATTTTCTTCATAAAATAGGAGCAAAATAAAACTTTTAAAATTGTTATTTAAAAATGTGGCTAATTTTGAGTTCTGATTTTGAGTAAAATGATTGCTTTTGCTTGTGCTTTTATAACTGTAAACATCAAGTGCCTTTGTGGGGTTTGGTGTGTATTCATTTACCTTCTGGTGGTCTTGTTCATCCCTGTCAAACACCTACAACACAGAGTGTTCAGTTAATAAGAGTCTGGCGGTAAGGTGCTATTTAATTAGCTGATTAGATGACTCATCCTATACCTAAATTAGCATTAGTAGGTCTTTTATAATGATTGTTGAAGCATTGTAAATTAATTTTCTTACTGGATATAACCATCATTTGCTGCTATCACAATATTAAGAGATAATGCCATGCACAGTAGGAAATCTCTACGGGCAGAAAATGAACATGGTCATCCTTGGATCACCAATTAGGAAACCTATTGTGTGGCAAAAACATCATTTCATTGCTGTAATATGATCAAATAACCTTTAATTACCTTCACTAGTGAGAATTACCTTCTTTGTTGGAGAAGTATCGCATTCCATATTATAGTTCAAAAATGTCAGGAGAAACCAGCAACAAAAACATCAATTTCTGAAAATGTTACATGTAATCCAAATCATATTAACCCAACAGGCCACATGGCAGGTTAGATTAGCATAAGCTTTGTTATCGAACCTGAATAATATAACTTACCTCTTAGCCTTTAGATGTATTGATTAAGTGGGTCATCCTCACCTGCCTACAAATACAAATATAATCAAAGCACACTGTTCTCTAGGGAACTGAATGGCAAAAAACAACTGGTAAGTATCCAATTCAGGTTCGAGAATGAAGATAAGCAAGTCCCTGAAGGCTCGTGTGAGTGTGTGTGTGTGGTGCATGTGTGCGTTTGTGCCCATATGCGTAAATATGCGTACTTTTTAGGGACAGAGTCCAGTAGCTTTCATAAGATTGTAAAGGGTTCTGTGCCAGACTCTCTCCTCTTCCTGCTTGTGGAAGCAGCCACCGTGCAACCCATTGCTTCTGTGTTCAGCAGCCGTGAATGAACTTGAGTGCCAACTTGAGGTTTCAGTCTTGCTTGGCCTGGCTGTTTAAGGCTCATGGGCAGAGGCACAGTGTGACAGTCAGGAGAGGGAGCCCTGCATTGGTCTCCAAGCTTTGGTCCGAGCTCCTGCCCATTCTAATCTGTGCCACCTCAGGCACATTACCCCACGTTCTCTGTGGCTCAGTTTTCCTCATCTTTGACATATGACTCACCTCAAAAGTTTTTTTTGTGACTATATTCTCAGAGTGATGTATGCACCAGATATCATAAAATGAAAGACTAATAAATTTGACTGCAAAGTATTAAAATCACTGCAGGACTATAATGCTCATAGACAAAAAATTGTAGAATGATATTTAAAAATAATCCAGCAGGCCAGGGAGGAGTGGTGAGAAATGGATTTCATTTGTCTATAATTTGATAATTCTGTGTATTTGGAGTGTAAGGATGTATTAAATTATTCTTTCTGTTTTGGTATATATTTGAAACTTTCCAAATAAAATATTTAAAAAATTAAAATACTTTAGACAATATCAGAATAATAATAACAAATTAAGGAAAAAATTATAAGATGTATAACACATAAAGGGCTTATATATACAAATTTGTTGAAGTCATACAAATCAACAAGAAAAGACCAACAAAGCAACATTTTAAAAACAGAAAATGAACACACTCGATTTATAGATAGTTCGTTGTGGGTAAGATTATAGAGTAGTATAACTTCCTAAGAGAGCAATTTTATACTAGCTGTGAAAAATTTAAAGGCATATTCCTTCTAACTCATTAATTCCAGTTCTAGAAATTAGCCTTCCTATATGAATGAATTCAAAGCAAAACATACAAAGATAGTTAATACAGTTGATTGTGACAGCAAAAGATTTGCACCATCCGAAATGTCTTAGGAGGAAGCTGCTTAAATAGATTATAGCACATCTGTATCACAGGATACTAAGAAGCAGTTTTTAAAAAGGGCAGCTCCATGATATTGACATGAGCTGATTTCTAATACATCAAAAATGAAAAAAGCAAGGAGTATAACAGCTCATTGTTAACAGAGCCTGGCCATCTTTGTGCAATGGCATATACATATGTGCCCGCATGTGCATGAAACATTGATCTCTAGATCTCTAAAAAACACGGCAGTGGTTGCCTCAGGAAAGGGAAATGAGATAGAGGAAGATACAGACATGAGAGGGAATCTGACGTTTCATTGTATGAGCTTTTGCTCCGTAAAACTTCTTTTTTGCAATGGGCATGTATTAGCCATTTGTGAATGTATTTTTTCTTTTTTCTACATTTGAGTGCTTGGAATTGTGTTGGCATGTATTAAATGCTCAGTAAATGTTATCTACTCTTATTATTGTCACTCCACTGTTACTCTAACCTCCATGTAAGGTCTTCTCTTCCACTCTACTGATAATCCCCAAAGTGAACAATTATCAGTCCCCAAATATACTGTGCACTTTGCTATTTCCGTGCTTATATTCTTATGCTTAGTTCTACTTGGAGGGCTTTTTTTTTTTTTTGAGAAAAAAAATGTTTTGTCTGCTTTCGGTAGACATGGCATGGCATCACAGTCGTGCATCACAGTTCACAGCAACCTCAAACTTTTGGACTTAAGCAATTCTCTTACCTCAACCTTCCAGTAGCTGGGACTCCAGGCACCCACCACAGTGCCCGGCTATTTTTTTTTTTGGTTGTAGTTGTCATTGTTGTTTGGCAGGCCTAGGATGGATTTGAACCCACCAGCTCCGGTGTATGTGACTGGCACCCTAGCTGCTGACCTACAGGTTCCAAGCCAGAGGGCATTTTTTTTTTCATCTTTACCTGTTGAAATTCTGCTTATCCTTCTAGGTCCCATTCAAATAACACCTCTTCCTGAATTATATACTAGAGTCTAGACTTGGAACCTGAAAAGCTTATGTCACTGCAGAAGTCTTGGTTTTCTTATCTGTTAAATGGAAGGTAACAATAGAAATTATAAGAATTAAATGTGATAAGACAAGCATTTCTTGATCAACTATTTTGTACAGGCATTATACTATGCACTGGGGCTAGAACCATGGAAAAGTTGACAATATCTCTGCACTTGTGAAGCTCACAGCCTAGAAAGGAAATTTCATTACTATTGATAAATGCTATGGCAGGTCTTAGGACAGAGTGTGGAAGTACGGCAGAAGGAAACCTAGCCAAAAAAGACAAGCCCTCAGGCCAGAAATTATTAGGTTGGAAAGAAAATCAGAAACAAAATCACATATTTTTTTTGGTTCAGAACTTTCAGTGATCCCAAAGAAGTTACAAACTGGGAGCAGTAGAGAATTTAGGTAAGTCTTGGCATCTTTCTGGGCCATTGATCCCTGTGCTTTGGATAATCTAAGGAAATACACAGAAAAGAGCCAGTCTCCACCTGCCTTTGCTCTGCAAGTCCTCAAGGATGGAGTCCTCCTGCCAAGTCTATCAGCCTCCATAAAACCAAGCCCTGGAGACTATGATATAGAAAAGTAAAGTTTTTTACTAAATAGTCAGGCAGATCTCTAAGTGGGATGGCAGGAAAAAAATGAAAGTAGAACTCAGATTCTCCATTGTACCAACCAAAGGACAAGGTCTTCCAGAATTAGGAATACCAAAGAATCTGCCTCCCTAGGCCTTCAACCTGCCCACTTTTGCCAGGGGTACCCTCTTCACCTGAGTTCTTTCTCCTTCCTCTGGTCTTCCCATCCAATCTTCCCTGCAGTCTCCCAGTTAGGTGACCCCACTTCTCTCTCTGGAGTCAACCCAACCTTACCTCTTAGAAAGAAGAGTCTTCCCTCTGCTCTTTCCTGTACTTGCAAACTCAAGCAGGGCTTAAGGTTTGAGTTGATGTTCACCACTCAGTCTTTGTAGCATCTATAAAACTATTTTCATTCCTTAAAAAAAAATTAAAGATAAGGATAGGCGTCCCACTGGTGAGAGATGTGTCACCAGCGAGGTAAGTGACACTTTTAACATCATTCATCTTATTAGACGAATCCTCCATAAAGGAAAGAGCAGTTCTATTAGTATCATTTTGCCCTCGACCTTTAGACACCATCAGAACCATCAACCCTGCTGTCTTAGGCTGGGAAACATTTTCCAACCACCACTGCAGCCTGACAGCTTTACAGAGCAGCTAGTTGAGCTAGTTGGAAGAATGGATGCTAGTTCACATGGAGTGAACAAGGTCTTCTGGCCTCTCCACAGCCTTTTGATGGAGGTGAAGAGAAAGTTTCCCAGCTCATACGACGACAGACTGAATGATTTATCATTCAAGTATTTAGGTTTAGTTTGCCTTGGAGGGGAGGTGCCTAAAGAACAAAGCAACACAAACTAAAGAGAGAAAAACAAACAGAAATTCAGAGCAAATGCCTCTAAGCCAAAAATGAACCTCTGTGATTCTCCAAAGAATTCTAGAGTAAGCTCAGGTATCTGCCCTTGGCCTCTGCAACCATGCCCGGCTGAAACAGTAGTCAAAAGGGAAGTTTTAATTAATTTTGATCAAGTAGCAATGAGTTGGAGATGTGATGATTCAACAGCAGGCACCATCACATGGTGTTTGTGACAGTGGCACCTGCCAGACACACCCCAGTTTCCAGTCTGCCTTTAAATAGGGGTGAAGCCCAAAGCCTCTCTGAGCATGTGCAAGCCAACAGATTTATGCTGCCCTCTACTGGTGAGCAGCCCTACTGTAATTATTTTCAAGGGAGACTGAGCCAGGTAGGTTGACTTCTCCCAAACCCCCTTCTTAGCAGCCTGCAAGAGAAATAACCCCAACTACACTTAGAAGTTGAGTTTCTGGTGTGGGTGAGGTGAGAGTGAAGTCCGGAAGATTATAGACCAAACAAGCAGAAATACCAAAAATTGGGAAATTTGTCACTAATAGAATACAATATAGCCCACAGGGTTCATCTGTGCGTTTTCTTTGTGAGGGGAAATTTTCATTCAAACTCTCTCATGATGTTTGAGTTACTTAGTACTGAATGCATTTTGTGATGTATTCAGAAAATGCATTTCACTAATGCTTCCCTAATTCGTGGGGGCTGCTGTTTTACCAGTCACCATGATCCTTAATCAGTGGAGTTGTATAGCATGTAGATAGTCTGTAAAAGTGCTTAATAAAAATCATTTAATCCTAAATTACATGAGTGCACTTAACCCTAAAGATATTAAAACTGATTGTTTGATGTATTGCCATGAGTAGGTAGAAATTCAAAAATAAAAGCTTCCTGCACTTAAATCGAAGAGCACCAAGCTCATAGCCACTTGGTACAAGCACATGCATCAGTGTCATGAAGCTGGGCTATGATAAACTAACGCATTTTGGGCTTTTAAACTACAAATATGAAGTACTTGAACTTGATCACTGATGAGATACATAAATGAGTTTTTCTGGGTAAAGTACTGTGTGTGACCTGATAGCCTGTTAAAAGCCTGTGGAGATCACCTGTCACTATCTGCAGACTAGGTGAGGGTGGCAATGGGGCCAGCTGCTGATGTGTGGCAGGGCTAATGTTCAGCATTAGCCTAGACGCTGGGTCTGAGGCGGATCTAGTGTGAGCAAATGGGAAGAGGAGGTATCGTTTTTGACTGCGTCATTACCCTTGGGTTCTCATTGTAGCAACATTCCCACTTGCTTAACTCGCTCAGCATAGCACTTAGCACAATACCATGCCCATGAGGAAACTTAAATCAGTTACAGATCATTAGGTCAAAATAAATTTTGGAGAGGTAAGTCTGTTAAACTTGAGGGAATCTCAATAATTCCTATGGTTCATAATTTATGGCAAGGAAGATTATAACACGCATACAATCTCTTTCTGTCTCTTTTTCTGTTTCAGATAACAAATAAGCTTACCTTTCCATTTGTGATTGCTTTCTCAGTTATGAGACTCACTTGTTTTGTTTTTTTTAAGCCATCTGCTAAGTCAGCAGTTCTCAACCTGTGGGTGGTAACCCCTTTCTAACAAAGAAAATACATTGTGGCATTAGGAAGGTTGAGAATCACTGCTCTAAGTGGTTAGCCTCACAGAAGAGAGGGAAAGGAGTCTTCCCTTCTCCTTCTCTCTGTTAGAAATGCTTTATTTAGGCTTCTGTGCAGATGCAACTTTTAGAGTCATTTGAAGAAAAATGGAGATTTCCAGAAAGATCAGGGACAATGCACGGATCCCATACAGACTATTGAGAACCAAGCACAGAATTGGCTAAAGCAGCTACCTCATTTGTGAAGTTGGTCATCAGAGCCTGACAATTTTACCTAAATATCTCTGGCAATCATCTCCCCTTCCCATTTGAAATTCTGTTGCCCTACTTCAGGCCCTGCTGTGGACTAAATTAAATACTTGTGTTCCCATCCTTATCCCTCCATTCATATGTTGAAGTGCTAACCACCAATGTGATGGTATTTGGAGGTAAGCCTTTGGGGAGGGGGATGAGGTCATAAGGATAAAGCCCTCAAGAACGAGATTAAAGACTTCATAGGTAGAAACACAAGAGAAATTCTGTTTCTTTCTCCCTCGGAAAGCTACAAAGAATATTCTCACCAGACCCTGAATCAGCCAGCACATTGATCTTGGACTTTCCAGTCATCAGAGCTGGAAAGGGCTTCAGAGGAATAAATTTCTGCTGTTTGAGCCACCCAGTTCTATGGTATTTTGTTACAGCAGCCCAAAGTGACTAAGACAGACCATCAGTTTTCACCTTGATGACTGAAATAGCTGATCCCCTCCATAGCCTGAGAAGATCACTCCCCAGACACCCTCCTTATGTTCTCAGAGTATCTTTCTTAAATGTAGACATGAGCATGTTGCTGCTTAACTGAACACCCCTTACCTGTAGTAACCTTTTTCAAAGTGGGACTGCATCTGGGAAATGCAGTTTCTTTCTTTTTTTTTTTTTTTTGAGACAGAGCCTCAAGCTGTCACCCTAGGTAGAGTGCCATGGCATCACAGCTCACAGCAACCTCCAATTCCAGGGCTCAAGCGAGTCTCTTGCCTCCACCTCCCAAGTAGCTGGGACTACAGGCGCCCACCACAACGCCCGGCCATTTTTTTTTTTTTTGGTTGCAGCCATCATTGTTGTTTGGTGGGCCCGGGCTGGATTTGAACCTGCCAGCTCAGGTGTACGTGGCTGGCGCCTTAGCCCGTTGAGCCACAGGCACCGAGCTGGAAATGCAGTTTCTAAGGCCTAAGTCATCAGGGTCAAAGCCTCTGGATGTCTGGCTTTTAAAAGTCTTCTCAAATGATTCTTTGGCACATTACGGTTAGACAGCTTAGACTCCTTTTAATTCTAAGTACAGTCTCCCGGCCTGTCTTCACTGCAGCTCCATTACTCCCCTATTTGTACGAACACCTGCACCCAGTTGAACTTGTGTTTTGTTGAAACATGCCAGGCATCTCCCTGCATCTGTGTCTCTTCACACATTACTGCCTTCCTTTCCTTTGGCTGCTAATACCCCTGTGTATCCTAAAATTTGCCTTTTTTTTACGTTTTCTCTGATTTTTTTCACCAGTTTTTCTTTCCTTGGAGGTCCTGCAGCACTCACCCTGTTATTCTGTGTGTGATTATGTTCCTGCCCTAACCCCAGGGCTCTCTGAGAACACAGCCTGGATCTCACTTATTCCAGCACATCAGGCACTAAAGGAACATTGGTGGAGGGAATGAACGAGTATTACAACACTTTCTCTAGCTCAAAATCTAATGTGTGTCATGTATGTGATTTAAAATTCTCTAGTGGCCATATTGAAAAGAGTAAACCAAAAAAACCCAACAAGTGAAATTAAACCTAATAATATATTATTGTTTAACCCGACCTATCCAAAATATCATTTCAATATGTAACTGAAAAAAGCATTGACATTTTACATTCTTTTTTCATACTATGTCTTCAGGATTCCAGCATGGATTTCACTCTGAACAGCACATCTCAAACCAGGCTGGCCAATTTCAGGTGCTCAAGAGGCACACATGGCTAGTACCTACTGTGTTGCACATCACGGTTCTAGACTAGAGAGGATGATACTGAGATAAATGTGAGAATCTTTGCCTATAAAGAAAGCAGTAGTCTCATCCAGGGTTCATGCCTGGTGGTTACCAGGCATTTGAATGGTTTTTTCCAAGGTGTTTTAACCTTGGTCTTCTTAGTGTGCTGTACAGAGACGTGAGGGTAGGGCTGACCATGGGAGTCCTGTGTGTGAGCTGTGCACAGCCAACAAGAAGTCAGCAGAACTGTCAGCAGCCAGCAAAACCTACTTCTCAACCAGGTGGTTGGAGCTAAAATGCACAAATAAATCACCTCTCCAAGGGACTTCAGAGGCAATAGGCTACATTCTTTGGCATGCAAAGCCACACCCTCCAATGCCATCATCACTGAAGTTCCACCCACCAAAAGAAAAAGCCACAGAAATGTAAATACAGCTCATTCGTAGATGCTTTGATAGAGGTGTAGCTATACCCTTCGGGGACATCATTCCATCTAAAGGAGGAGATAAAGAAAGTTTCTTCAGCAGGAAACAGAACCCTTCCAAGGCATGAGCTATTTGTCTTGCTCGGGCCTGTCTGCTGGCTCCATCTAACTCTCACTGCAGTTGAGTGTTTGCTGGGCCCAACCTCTATGCTCTTGGGGTCAGAACTAAAAAAAGAAAATGATTCTCAGTCTTTTGGCTCTACACTCTATTGACCTCAATTGAGAAGCCTGGTGCCAACTGGCACCAAGCATAGAGTGGAACCAAGAGTGGACTTGGCAGTCCCTGCCTGGCACCCTGTGGGTGGGCAGTAACCCAATACAGGCTTTCCTTCTGCTTCTGCTACCCTGGAACGACAGGCCTCATTTTCAGTGAAAACAGTCAGGTACACAAATTAGCATCAGAACCAAAATGGTTTCCTGGGAAACTAATGACAAAAATTCCAGTTTTAAAACAATTTCTTTGCAATCTAGAGAGAGAAGCCATGCCTTTCACAAGGACAAAAGCCTGTGCCAAAGAATTCCATCTCATATAAAGAAGTGTCATTGGCCAAAGACTGCAATGGATGAAAAGTACAATTTGAGGCTTTCAAGACATGCTTTATGTATTTTCCTATACATTGCTCCCATACATGTATAATCCTGGCCTATTCACTCATGCCTGTTTTTACAGAAGTGAAACATTTCCTCATTAACTTCATTTCCCAGCAGTCCTTCCTGTGAGACATTGGGTTCTTTAGAATGCAAGCAGTAGGAAACAGATCGAAGATTTTTACTATGTATAATTATCAGGTGGAGAAGACTCAGAATTATCATCCCACTAACCCATCAAAATGTATTCCTTGGAAACTAGCTGAGAAAATAATTTGCATATCACTAATAATAATAATATGCATTTGTACAGGAGTTCATAGTTGACAAAATGCCTTCACATATATTTCCTTAATTCAACTTCTTAATAGTTGAAGTAGAAACCCCAGGTTCAGTCTTTATGTGATGTCTTTCTCAGGATCATTCACTGAATTTGCAAACATGTACAAAGAGCTTCTGTGTGCCTGGCCTTGAGGGAAGCCCTGGGGAGCAGATTCACCAAGATATAGTTCTTTCTGGGAACTGAAGTCTTCTGGGGAAAATAGAAAACAAAATTTGTATAAGCCATAAACAACATGTTGTAGAACACGTAAGAGGGACCTTCAATGTAGCATTTTAATAGCAAATAATCTCTTAATCTGAAGAAATTAAACTCCTTGATGATGGTTTTTCTAATATCCAAACAAGCCAGGATGAAGCTCCTGGCAGGGAAGCCTTCCCAAGAGCCTCTACATCGCACAACACGGGCAGTGTCCCACCTGGACGGTGTGACCGTGGAAGACGCATCGTATGTATGTACAGACATGGCTTGTTCTATTGCACTTCACTTTATTGCACTTTGCAGATATTTTGGTTTTTTACACATTGAAAGTTTGTGACAATCCTGCACAGAACAAGTCTGTCCCTGTCGTATTTCCAAAAGATATGCTCGCTTCATGTCTTCCTGTGACATCTAGGTCATTCTCACACTATTTCAAACTTTCTATTCTAATCTGTTATGCTGATCTGTGATCACTGACCTCTGATGTTGCTATGGTAAGTTGTGGTACCATGAGCTAGGCTCATATAAACAGTCAATCAGTAAATGTATGCATTCTGACCGCTCTACTAACTGGTTATTCCCCGGTCTCTCTCCTTCTCTTCAGGCCTCCCTGTTCCTTAAAACACAATATCAAAATTAGGCTGATTAAAAACCCTATCATGACCTTTAAGTGTCTGAGTGAAAGGAAGAATACCACGTTTCTCACTTTAAATCAAAAGCTAGAAATGATTAAGCTTAGCAAGAAAGACATATCAAAAGCTAAGACAGGCCAAAAGCTAGGCCTCTTGAACCAGTTAGCCAAGTTGTGAGTGCCAAGGAACAGTTGTCAAAGGAAATTAGAAGTGCTACTGCAGTGAATATGTGACCGGTAAGACAGCAAAACAGCCCTATTGCTAATATGGAGAAAGTTTTAGTGGTCTGAATAGAAAATCAAACCAGCAACAACATTCTCTTAAGCCAAAGCCTAATCCAGGACTAGATCCTAATTCTCTTCGATTCTATGATGACAAAGAGAGGTGAGGAAGCTGCAGAAGAAAAGTTGGAGGCCAGCAGAGGTTTAGTTCACAAGCTTTAAGGCAAGAGGCCATTTCCATAACATGAACGTGTAAGGTGAAGCAGCCGGTGCTGAAGATCTAGCCAAAAAGTGTCTACTAAAAACAGATCGTTCATGTACATGAAATGCTTTATGTCAAAAGAAGATGCTAGCTAGGACTTGCTTGACTAGAAAAGAAAATAAACTCAAAGCCTGGCTTCATGCGTTGAAGCACAGGCTGACTCTCTTGTGAGTGGCACAGGTAGCTGGTGACTTTCAAATGAAGCCAGTGCTCATTGGCCCTTCCAAAAATCCCAAGGCCCTTAAGAATTATGTGAAATCTACTCTGCCTGGAACAGTGGAACAACAAAACCTGGATGACAGCATATCTTGTCTACAGCATGGTTTACTGAATATTTTAAGCCACCGCTGAGACTTACTGTGTAGGAAAAAAAAAGTTTCCTTTCAAAATATTACTACTCGTTAACAATGCATCTGTCACCCAAGAGCTCTGAGGGAGATGTACAAGGAGATGAATGTTTTTTCATGCCTGCTAACACAACATGCATTCTGCGGCCCATAGAGCAAGGAGGAAATTCAACTTTCAGGTCTTATTATGTTAGAAATACATTTCATATGGCGATCACTGCTGTAGATAGTGATTCCTAGCTGGGTAAAGTAAATTGAAAACCTTCTGGAAAGGATTCCTTATTTCAGATGCCATTAAGAACATTCACAGGAGGAAGCCAAAATATCAGGAGTATATTTTCAGTAACAGGAGCTTCGAAAAAGTCCATTCCAACCATCATGGATGCCTTTAAGGGTCTCAAGACTTGAGTGAAGGAAGTAACTGCAGATGTGTTTGAAATAGCAAGACAATTGGAAGTGGAGCTTGAAAATGTGTAATCTCATAATAAAATTTTAGTGGATGATAAGTTGCTTCTTATGGATGAGCATTCTTGTGAGAGAATCTCTCATGATGAAGATCTATAAACATTGTTGAAATAATAAAGAAGGATTTAGAATATTACATGAGCTTGATTGATAAAGCAGTGGCAGGGTTTGAGAGGATTGATTCTAATTTTGAAAGAAGTTCTACTGTGATTAAAACACTATCAAACAGTATCACATGCTACAGAGAAATCATGTGCAAGGAAGAAAAAATCAATAAGCCAAACTTTCAATGTTGTCTTATTTTAAGAAATTGTCACAGCCAAGCCAATCTTCCACCAGCCACCGGCCATCCACATTAAGGCAAGACCTTCCACCAGCAAAAAAAATTACAACTTACTGGAGGCTCAGATGATCATTAGCATTTTTAAACAATAAAATATTTTTAAATTAAGATATGTATATTTTTTATAGACATAGTGTACTCTTAACAGACTACATTGTGGTGTAAACATAACATTTATATGCACTGGAAAATGAAAAATTCATAGCACTTGCTTTATTGCTGTATTTTCATTATTGCAGTGGTTTGGAACTAAACTAGCACTATCCCCAAGGATAAAGGTATACCTTTATTGTATAATAGAGCTATAATATGAAGCTGGATTATGTGTGGTGGTCACAACTTTAGGTATGACTCTAAACTATAACCTGCCTTATTTTTCCATAATGTACTTGGGTCCACATACTCTCTAAGTGAGCATTAGACTCCAATGTAGCACTAGTTCTGAATGTACCATTGCTTACAACATTTTATAATTCCCTTTTATTGACATTTCCTTCCAAGTCAGGGGGGAGACTTTCCTCTCCTCTTTTTCTCTTGTTTTCTAGTTATAAAAGGAATACAAGTACATACAATTTAGTATTATACAAATATACAGTTTTAAAATGAAAGTCTCTCAGAGTCTGCCTCTTAAAACACAGTTAACAATGTGGAGCAGGTCCTGCCAGGGGGTTAGATATATATGTGTTTCCATGTATTTTTATTTTTATTATTTTTATTGTCTGTATGATTAAATCATAGCTGTGTACATTAGTGCAATCAAGGGGTACAATGTGCTGGTTTCATATACAATCTGAACTATTTTCATCAAACTGATTCACATAGCCTTCATGGCATTTTCCTAGTTATTGTATGAAGACATTTGTATTCTGCATTTAGTAAGCTTCACCTGTACCCTTCTAAGATGCACTGTAGGTGTGGCCCCACCAATTACCCTCCCTCTACCCCAACCTCACCCCTTCCTTCCCCTCCCTTGCCCCTTTCCCCATATTCTTGTGCTATAGTTGGGTTATAGCCTTCATATGAAAGTATTTTTAGACAGGAATGGGACCACACTGTACCTAGCATGCTACAACTCTCTAGAGCAGCGGTTCTCAACCTGTGGGTCACGACTCACAGGAACTGTATTAAAGGGCCATGGCATTAGGAAGGTTGAGAACCACTGCCCTAGAGCAATCATTCAATAGATATCTCACCTGTAGATGTGTTGGTAAAGACATAACATTACTTTAAATGACTGCGTGGTATTCACGAGATAGATGCACCATAATTTATTTATGTAATATTCTACTGATGAGCCCTAGGTTGTTTTCATAATTTTTCAGTCTTATTAATTAAGACTTATTAATTAATGCTGTGATTAATATCCCTATGTATTCATTTGTATTATTTCTAAGAAATAAATTCTTAGAAGTTAAATTGCTAGCATATGCTCCACAGAGTTTCATTGTGGGCAAAGCTTTCACATTTAAGAATAATAAACAAGTTGTTTGAAAGTATTTTTGGCCAAAATGAAAAGTGACAATAAGTGGGGAGACAAGGGAAGATTTATTGAGGGGCTAATATGTGCCAAACACAGTGATGGACAATTGCATCGTCTCATTACTATTAGCAATTCTGACAGTCTTGACATTCTTTGCCACCATTGCAGAAAGGAAGAAATTTCAACAAAGAGGGTCTAAGCTCTCCTAGGATTACACAGGTAGCAATGGCAGGCCCAAGGCTGTAATATATAGGTCTTTCTGATTCTTTCAACTATACTGCTTGCCTCTTAATAGTATGAAATCATGTTACTGGTTTCTCAATTTAAACTCCAAATATCTCTAAAGAAAATCTCACAAATGTTTTAATCAACTTCAGAAATGGTGAAATAAATAATATGTTAAAGACATTCATCTGAAATTTATAAATTTTCCCATGTTCTTTATAAAATGTCTCATTAATGCAGTCACCTCATTCCCCTGTTCTTACTGAATAACAGTGCTATATATGGAAAATACACCCCAATACATACACTTTTAAACTCTGAGATCCTTCTGGTCTGGGTTTATAAAATGCTGTTATTCAAAATGCATTATTCAAAGCAAGTTCATTATGAAGTCAGTTTGGCTACACGCTTCATTGTACTTAAAAAGAACTAACCTATCATCTAAGAGTCTATTCCTTGCTTTTTAATTAACCACTTCTTTCCTTTCAACCCCCTTTTGAAAATTCATCAGTTCTATAGTATTTTTCAGAGTTTATCTCTGGGTGCAGGCTCCTCCGGAAAGAAAATACAGATACCATGAGAAGAGATGAATGAAAAAAAATAGGGAAACCAAGAGGTTGAAAAAACAACATTCAAATACTTTTACTTCTCCAAATGGTTAAGCCTTAGTTGTTTCATCTTAGATCGTCAACTCGCAAGGCAATTCTAATGTTTTCCAATGAAATGGTTCACTCCCCTGTGACGTATCCCCCGGGCTTCCCCTTTGTTCTAGGGTCTTTGCTGCCACCTTCTCACGGTCTTCCACAGGACCCTCTGTGCACCCCCCCATCACATCTCTTACCACTTCTCATCCTCCTTCCTAATTAGACCGAGAGTTTCTGGATGACACAGACCTGTCTCTGTTATGTTTGCATCCTTGGTTCATGGCCTCTGGAACATGACAGGTGCTCATTTCATTTGCTGTTTGAATGAACAGCCTCGGGAGCATCTGGTCTCCTAACTCTTCTACCTCACATGCGCCCACTCAAGAAAGCAGATTCTACAGCGGCCTGTTTTAAGGGATCAACATTCAGTCACAACGTAAAAAATGTCAGGGAATCTGATGGCAGCTTTCCCCAGGTACAGTCTCTGCCTTCACCTTGCAGCAAGATCAATGCCCAGGTCAGCACTATTTCCCCTAGAAAGGACTCGTTCACACCACAAGTATCAGTTGGGGGGAGGTTCCCTAAAGATTTGGGGGCATATTAGGGGAGGGTGAGTCACTTAAAATCCTGTTCAGTCACATTTGTTCCCTGTGGTCCTCTCTTCCTTACTGTGCTTCCACCTCACCTGGTTTTCTCTCTACTAAACAGAACAGGCCTTTCCCAGCCTCTTTCCTCAAATTTACCAAATGCACAAACTCCCACGCCTATCAGGGCCCACAGGAGATACGTGCCTTTGGAAGTGGTGGGCTCTGACAGGCGTGGGAGTTTGTGCGTCTGTAAGCGCACCCACCACTTCTAAAGGCATGTATCTACTGTGGGCCTGATAGGTGCGGTAGGAAGAAGAGCATTTTCCCCCATTTCAGCAGCATTTCCAGCTGTTAGTACTTACATTAGATTTTCCGAACAGCTTCATGCAACCCAATGTAAGCAAAATGATGCCTACTCCAGGCATACCCTTTTAAAGTCGCCCTCTCCTCTCCAGTTCAAGGCACAGCTCTTCATTTCTCGCTAGTGGCCTCTGCCTCAGGGGTCAGATGATGTCCTTCCCTCTTGGCCCTTAGGCTGTGGTGCTCATCGCCATCACCTCTTGGCACTTCATGGCTCTGAGTCCCCCGGGAAGAAGGTCTCCTCATCCAACGCCCTGAGGTCACCACTTCGGTTGAGACAGAAACTTTTCTCACCTACAGCTGCTGTCTCCCCCTCTCCAACCGCTGGGGAATCTTCTCTCTTATTAATTATAATAATTATAATTAATTAAATTTTTATGTAATTATACATTAAGTTGCATGTTATTTAATATATGTATAAATGTTAAATTATGTTAAATGTGTATATAATTAACTATATTAAATATAATGAACTAGATTTAATTAACACCTAACAATTACAATGCAACTGCAAATTTACTGATGTGCTACAATGTGCCAGGCAGTGTGCACAGCACTTTTTATATGTTACCTCATTTCATCTCTAGAACAACCTCATAGATGGTTATTATTATTATTATTCACAGATAAGAGCTTAGGTTAAGGAAAATTAAGTAATCTGCCTTAGGGGTTTAATTCACATGGATTTGAACACAGCTCTGGCTCTAAAGCCTTTGGGTACCTTTCTCCCTGAATATAGACCCTGTGGGTGCAGTCTGAAGGTGTTCTTCCCCTTTTCTGTCTTTGGTTTATCTAAGGCCACTCAGAGGCCATAACCTTGCCCTTGCCCTACAGGCCACCTATATCCTGCTCTTAATGGGCTGTGTCTCTCCCCCACACATCGGGTGTGGCATCCACCCCAACCATTCTCTCTGCCAGCTCTGAACCCTTCTTTTTCCTCCCTAAAGATGTTATGGCCTTGGCTTATTTGCTCTCATCATTTTTACTTCTCTTCAGTATCTCTAATAGCTACTTAATCCTTCCTGAGAAATATTCCCGGCTCTGTCCACATCCAACCCAGCTCCCCCCAAACTTCCCAACTTTTCCTTATTACACCATCTGGGAAAGTTCCCAGGACTTTGTAAGGGCCACCGTTCTTATGATTTTTTTTTTTTTTTGAGACAGAGTTTTATTATGTGCCCTGGGTAGAGTGCTGTGGCATCACATCTCACAGCAACCTCAAACTCTTGGGCTTAAGTGATTCTCTTGCTTCAGCCTTCCAAATAGTTGGAACTATAGGCACCCGCCACAATGCCCAGCTACTTTTTGTTGCAGTTGTTATTGTTGATTTTAGCTGGCCTGGGCTGGGATCGAACCCGCCAGCCTCTGTGTATATGGCCAGCACTGTAACCACTGTGCTACAGGTGCCGAGCCTGTTCCTATGATTCTTAAAGAAGAATAGTTTTTATTTTAAGTTAAGAAACTAAGAAAAGATCTCTGTGCCCTACTTCTGAGTAAAAAAGGCAAGGTGCAGAGATATATATGTAATATGCTAGCCAGCTAGGTAAAAAAAGCATAGAAAAACTACATGGTTTTGGTAGTTTTAGGGTAAGATGATGCTTTTCACTGAGGAGCTGAGGAATAGAGGCAGGAGGAAGTTTCACTGGTTATCTTTTATAATTTTGGGTACTTAGACCATATGAATATATTACAAAATTTAAACATAGGTGAGTGTTTTTTTTTCTAAAGAAATGTAAGGGTTTTTTATTTTATTTGTTTGTTTTGTTTATCAGGCCAGGTGAGCCTGGAACCCGTGATCACTGTGCAGGGCCAGCGCACTGACCTATGGCGGCCAGCTAGAAATGTAAGTAGTAATAACTTTCTCAATGGAGAGAGCATTTTGCTATGGTAGTTGATAAATAATGATAAAAATAATAAATGAAAAAATAGTTTTGAGAAAACAAAAACAAAGAACTTGTTCCAGAAGAATGTTCAGGTCAGTGAGTATTCCATGGAAATCTGGTGATCCAAACTCTCCAGCATTATGGGTGATTTGCGCAATGGTCTGAAAGCAATCAGCTGCTAGCAGAAAGTACTGATACTGCGCGCTACGTGTGTTCTACTTCTCGCACTGCACAGGCTGAGGGTCAGGAGTTTTTCCTCCCATACAGCTAGAACTCAATAAATGTTTAGTAGTAGTAGGAAAAGATTGCCACGGAGACTCTTTGGCACTAAGAGGAGCCTGAAGCCATTTCAGTGTGATTTGTTGAGTCCTAAAAAACAACAGAAACCTTCGGGCACAATTGAGGAGACATAACTCAATCTCTACTCAACAGCATCCGATTGAGCAGTCAGTAGGCACCTGTTTCCTCAGCCACGTTCCTAACTCCAGTCTGGGAGAACAGTTAACTCTGCTCTAGCCCAGCTGCTCTCTCTACAAGTGACTGAGGAAGCCAGGTTGAACCTGAGAACGTAGCTAGCTGGCTCCTTACCCCCAACTATTCCTGACTCTGCCTGAGCATAGAATAAATACCCAGACCATCCCCCAAAATGACTGGCCTTCTCCATCTTCTTTGGCTTGGAGGTGACCAAGAGTTGGAATAGATGGGCATGCCATTCAGATCCTTCTTCCTGGCTCGGTGAGAGCAGGCTCAATGGCAGCCTCTTTCTGTCACGTCATTCTTGCAGCAGACAGAATTTCAATCAGGTAGTGCTTTTTTCCCCTGAGCTTAGGGCAAAGGGAAAACCACTTCTCTTGTTTTTATACCATAGGTACAATTTACACAAAACTGGAAAAGCACATGGACACCTCACCCTCTTCTTTTCGAAAATTTTAATTGACAAATAAAAATTATATATATATACATACATATATATACACACACAATAGAAGCTCCACTGTTTACCACCTCCCTATATTGACCACATCCTTAAGTTGACCTAGTTGTCATTGACCACACACACACCACATGTACATATCAGTGCAGTAGGCCTAGTTCCTTATGTTGACCACCTCTCTCTTGCAGAGATCAATTTTTGCATATGAGCTGTCATAGAAAGACGTTGTAACCTTATGTGAGGCAGGTACTTTAGGCTGAAAGCAATTCCTAGAGAGAGACCCAGTTGTGGATCTTCAGCAGGCAAATTCCAGGTAGCTGTGATAATCAGCCAGTAGTTGGTCCTCCAAGGGGATCTGGGCAGCTCCCAACAGCAACCACTACATAATCAAACATCAGCACGAATACCGGACAAATGCATCATGGTTCTGAAAGCAGCGTGCACTTAGCCCAGAGAACACAGTAGTGGGAAATTGGATGGAATGATGTCCTGGCTAAACAACTTAGGGAGGTTCTTGAAGTCGCAATTGTCAGTGAACGATTACCTTCTGAATTTGAAATTGCCAGTTTAATAAATAAAAGGAGGCTGATTAAAAGTCATCTCTTTTCTAACACCTCAGAGGCAGGGCCTCTGGGGCCAATTCAAAAGGTGCATTCTTATTACAGATTCTTCCACGTTTTTTCTAATTCTTTGTATTCCCTGAGCAGGTGGCCACTACCTGTGGCTGATAATTACAGGCTTTCTGTTTGCTGCTCTATGGAAGGAACTCTTCTGCAGTGCCAGGACGAGCAGGGAAGTATGCAGCATACGTTTGACCCTATAAAAGGGGGAAAATTCTTCTTTTGTTATGGGCCATAGCGTTTTCAATGCTGCTATCCATAGCAAATTTTCACCATGTTCAAGGGCTAAGGGCCAAGCCCACAATCTTTTAAGAGCTTGTCAGCTGAAAATCTTTTCACAGGAAGCCTTGGCCATCACTGGCAGTCAGCGGGTAACCATATTATATGCCCCCCTCCTATGCAAAAAGGCAAAAGTTCCATAACTTCGGCCACAAAAATATTTAACATAGGGCCTTTAATTTTCAGTAATAATGCCAATAAGGAAAATGCTGCCATGAACTTTGTAGATAAAAATGATGGTTTTGTTCTTTGGCAATACAGTTTCTGGATAGGAGCGAGACAGCCATTTTGACCATACCTAAGAAAATTACACACAAGTTCAGGAATGCTATGAAAATCCTGCCAAAGCTATAAGAATAGATGAAACAAAGAACTGGCCTCACACTGGGTAATCTGCCCTCCTCCCTCATCCACTCCCAATTCACATCAACCGATAGCCGCCACACTGACATTCATTTTGTTATTATGGGTATTGAACAATATTGCATTATGGTATTACTATTATTAGTATTTTTTTCTGTATTAATAATCAGATAATTTATAATAAGATGCTAAATTAGGGCACAAATTGATAATTAGAAAAAGTGGAGTGTTTTCCTCCGTGACAGCAATGATTTTATGCTTTCTGATTTCTAAAATTATTACTTGAGAATATGAGAATATCCTGAAAAATCACATTATTAGTTCAACCATATGAATTTGGGGATTAAAGACAAAATCGTGAAATTTTATAACTACAGGTTTGAGATTATTGGGCATAAACAAGTTCATCTTTTATAAACGAGGAAAGAGTTCAAGTTG
Source organism: Arctocebus calabarensis (assembly GCA_963573935.1). NCBI lineage: Eukaryota > Metazoa > Chordata > Mammalia > Primates > Lorisidae > Arctocebus > Arctocebus calabarensis. The sequence continues at coordinate 3,787 of CAUYON010208754.1, read as the reverse complement.
CCCAGGGCCCTTCCTACATTCAGGACTATAACATAGACCTCCTGGTATCCTGGCCATCTTTCCATTTGAAGAAATATTTTCACTGGTTATTAATATTACACGTACATGTTAGTGGAAAATTTTTATTGGTTAAAATACGAACACCCTAGGTGCCTTTTGACTAGTCCTGGTTTGAGACTATCTCTTATGTCTCACAAAAAAACTCAATTTGAGACCGAGGGAACCCCAACTTGATTGGACTCTCAGGCACGTCTGATCACTTCACCTTGACTGTGATGAAGCTCCGTGACATACGACCACACAGGCCAGGAATTTCAGCATTTCTGCCTTTCATATCCCAGTCTCCAGAATCCTTACAGATGTTGGTTATGGCAGCAGCACCTGGTGAGACTTCTAAAACACCTAACAGTTATCAACCTATTTGTATGATAGATTCCTGTGCCGATTTTCTTTGGATTCCTACATAATGACAGGCATTCAGAAACTGATGGCTTGAATACATTCTTCTACCAAGAATCTACCCTGCTTCTGTAGTTGCCCTCTGCTGAGGCTGACCCTCAGCCCTGGCTCTGTATACCCAGTAACCCAGAATGTGACAAAGACAACATGAAAGGGCAGAACGCACTGATATGAAAAAGCTCCCATCTCCGACGCGTAGCCTTGCGAGTGGCATAGAGACCTTCAAAAAAAAAGCACTAACCTTGGAGCATATTTCTTACTTTTATTTCACAGGACTTGTCCATAACTGCTAAGTTTCCGGTTTTCTCTATGTCCTGAAAAGTCCAGTTGGGAGGTTGGAGGTGGGATGAGGATCTGGCCTCTAGAAAGACACGCAGCTCATCTCACCCGCTCTGCAGTACGGGATGATAATAGTGCTGCTTTGTAAGCAAAGTGCTTCTTTGAGGGTTTTGCACTTCTGTGTTGCTGGGGACAGGTGACGAGATCTACCAGCTAAAGGCTGGGGCAGCACCAGCTGAGTTTGTGTTACGATTGCAAATATTGCATCTATTTTCTGTCAGTCTGCAGTTCCTCACAGGTATCCCTCCCTTTCTCTTCCCTCCTTGCTTGTCCCAGGATCTCTAGCCTGATAAGGCGGGGTCTCAGGGAGAGACTTGTGACTTGTGAGTGCCAGCTGCAGACAGACCTGAGCTGGGCATGGAGTCAGGATCTTAACGTTAGGATTTGTGTCGGTTTCCTGAGCTTCTGTGACTAAGTACCACAAATGGGGCAGCTGAACCAGCCGAGTCTGTTGTTTCACAATCCTGGAGGCCAGAAGTCCAGATTCCAGTGTCAGCAGTGTTGCTTCCTTCTGGGGTTGTGAGGGAGAAACTGTTCAATGCCTCGTGAACAGTTATGCTGCACTGGCCATTTCTGGTATTTCTTGACTCATAGAAACATCACTCCAACCTCTGCCTTCATTTTTACCTGGCATTCTCCGTGTGTGTGTGTGTGTGTGTGTGTGTGTGTACGTCCTAAATCTCCCTTTTATAATTACACAGTTGCATTGGATTAGGCCCCACACTAATCATCTCATTTGAACTTGATCATTATAAAAGACCTTATTTCCAAATAAGGTCACATTCATAGGTTCTGGGGGCTGGTTAAGACTTTAACATCTTTAGGGAAGGACATAATTCAACAAGTAACAGGGCATTTAATGTAAGTCCTAGGAAAACAATGAGAACAATTGGATTGGGCAGATACTTAATCTCGCCCCCTTTCAGACCCTGCCAGGTGTTTCTTCACGCTCCGGCCCCCCTCTCCCCAGGTCACCTCGTAGATGGGCTTTCCCAAAGGTGGGCCCAGAGTGGAGGAGAAATTCCCTGTGTGGACTGAGGCCTTGGGCCTGTCGCCCAGGTTCTGGGCCTCAATTCTGACTCTTCTAACACCCAGCGTCGGCCTGGGCTCTGACTCCTCGTAGTGACTTACCTGCGCTCCTCGCCTTTTTCATCAGAACTTGTACATGAGGTCATATAATTTAGAAAGGCAGACTCTCGGCTCCAGATTTCCTAAATGTGTGACCTTGGGCGAGTTAGTCCAGCTGTTTGGTTTCCTTATCTGTAAACCCATGACTTCAAAAAGTTGTTGCGATGATAAACTGACGTAATTCCTGTAAAGGAGTTAGAGCAGTGTCCTGACACATGGTGAGCACTCTCAGAAGTCAGCCGACAGGATTATGAGCTTTTCTCTGGCTCACTGAGTCAGCATGGTCCTTGGAGAGACCGGCAAGGGGCAGGGTTACAGGGGGATGGCAGAGTAGGGAGAGGGTCCCAAGGATGAGCAGGGAAGAAAACGGCCCCTGGAGGGCAACCATCAACAGTGAGGAGGAAAGGGAGCAGATGGGAGGGCCGCAGGGATCAGGCCACAGGGAGCCAAGGAAAGACCCTGGGCAAACTTCAGCACTTCTCCTGCTTCTCACTGGAAACAGAATGACCTCAGAGTGCCAGCAAGCTCGAGCCTCAGCAGGTGCACATGGGGGTAGACCAGTAGTAAGTACAGCGTGTGAGTGCGTGTTCAGGAGTCAGCTGGGAACTCTTTGCCCTGTCGCCCTGTTACCTATGTTCTGTACTTCCAACTTAAGAGGACTTTGGGGACCATCCCTACACTTTGAGCTTTCCATCCACTCTCATCCCCACCAAGCCCATGCCTTTCACCTAGAACAGTTGCCACCCTGGGCTGCTGGCACCAGCAGAGGTGCTCTGCTTGCAAAATTCTCTGTTTGGTTGTCATTGTTTGGCTATTGCCCCACGGCAAAGGTGCAACTCAACAAATGAGTTTGAACTATTCACTTTTCAAATATTAGGTTAAGGCTATCTGAAGTTTGATCAAGATACGGTGGATAAGAAATCACTGCCCCTCCTAAAAATTTAGGTTATGATTCAAGTGCTCTCTTAAGAAGCATTTCAGAATGTTGACTGTATGCATTATCCCAGTGCCCGGCAACCGTGGCACAGCCACATTTCATCAGTCTTTTGTGATGAGAGATGCTTATGGGTGAAGCGTTCAGTCTTTTAAAAAAGCACCAGCCTTCCCTTGCCTCTGCTATTACTTTATGGTACCACCCTTCCTCTCACTTTCCCTCTGCTCCCCAAATTGCCAAGAGGCGAGTCCACACTTGCTGTTCCCCCTGCCTCACCACATGTAATCACATTGGATCGTGTAACCCTTAACTCTTTCCAGCCTCATCACCTAGTTAAAATTGCTTTTTGGAAGTTTTCGTCCCCAACACATCACCAAACCCAACAGCCACGTACCAATCTTTAACTTTGCCAACTACTCCATAGCACCTTTAAAAATCTTCTCCTCTCAGGGCTTCAGTGACCCCAAATCACCCTGGATTTCCTGTCCTTTTTTATTATTATTAAATCATAGCTGTGAACATTAATGCAATCATAGGGTGCAATGTGCAGGTTTCATATGATTTCCTGTCTTTTTGACAGCTTCTTCTCCGAATCCTTCTCTGGGTGGTCTTCCTTTATCCCCCTAAACGTGGTACATCCACAGTGTGTGTTCTGCACACTCTTCTTTTTCCTTATACCCTCTTCCAGGCTATGTCTGGTTTACTAGATGTGGAAGGGCCCCCAGGCAGCGGACTGTTGGAAACCCAGACAGTCCAATGTCAGGTATGCTTAGCTGTGAGAGTTTTGTAAAATTTCTTAGCAAAGTATCTCAAGAATGGAAGAAAAAGTATCCAATGTACTCAGCCCTAATATGAAGCTAATTTATAGCTTTCATATGAAGGCTAAAACCCAATTATAGCATAGGAATACAGGGAAAGGGGAAAGGG
>CAUYON010208751.1:0-16406 GCA_963573935.1 Arctocebus calabarensis | reverse complement strand
CTTCAAGGATTCTTTTTTTTTTGAGACAGAGCCTCAAGCTGTCACCCTGGATACAGTGCTGTGGCATCACAGCTCACAGCAACCTCCAATTCCTGGGCTCAAGCGAGTCTCCTGCCTCCGCCTCCCAAGTAGCTGGGACTACAGGTGCCTGCCACAACGCCCGGTCATTTTTTGGTTGCAGCCATCATTGTTGTTTGGCGGCCCGGGCTGGATTCGAACCCGCCAGCTCAGATGTACGTGGCTGGCACCTTAGCCCGTTGAGCCACAAGTACTGAGCGTCAAGGATTCTTTTGTAGTAGATTTGGGGTGATGATCAGCCACTATTATTCGCAAACTTTTATGGCTGAATCTGAACTGCACCCTTGAGAACACTGCTCAAGAGTTTCTTAAGAGGTGTTGCTGTGAGTGAAGATCAGGGAAGATTTCTAAAAGACAGTACAGTATATGCATTTTTGTATTTTATATATGCTATACACATATATTAAAATAAAGACAAGATTCATACAATTATATAATAATGGTTTTGAAAGACATATTCAGATACTGGAATTAAGACAGTTATAACAGAGTATAGTAAAACATGGCCCATTACCCAGTAATCCATACCGCAGGTGAGCAAAAAAATCAAGGGGCAGAGTTTTATTCTGTATTTCCTTCACAAACTTGCGGGCTGTGTCGGGTGGGTCTCCAGTGCCCGTGGTAGAAACAACAACAACAAGAGGAGCTGTTTCCGTTTTTAGATCATACTATAAAACAAGGATATCAAGTTAGGAGCCTAATCCTATATGTATTTTTGATTTTAACTCAAAAGCAAGATAATCAGCTTAGTTTCTTCTATCTTGTATTGCCCTCCATCTTCTTCCTTATCAAGTTATTGGAGACGCACGCCAGAGTGCCCCATCTAGGGACTAGAGGTCCCCCAGTTTAACAGTCGCCTAAAGCAGAGTATTACTCAATGAAACCACAAGTTTATTTTTTCCTGATGTCCATCAAAAGGTTAGGAGAGTCTAACATCCTCTGCATGAAGTTTCCTAGAGAGGCAGAAATGACTCACCCCAGGTTTCCACCCTAGTCCAGTTCTTCATATCTAGAAAAATCAGAGGAATGAGATAGATCTAACCACATATAGCCACTGTGCCTTGGGCCAATGTTAAGGTGAGCTCCTATCAGCAAGGCAAATAAGCCCAGCTAAAAGCCAAGAGGACAAGACGTAATTGGAGGGGAATGCCTTTTCATAAAATAATAATAATAAAAAAAAGCAAGCAAAGATATTAAAAAAGAGAGGATGGGGCAACTCAAATTAAAAGAACAGATACATAAGCACTCAGGATTAAAGCAGCAAATAAAATAGTTTAGTGAAGAACGACAACAGTGAAAACAACAGCTCTGAAATCTTCGGCATAAACATGAACCCAGTCATATGTAATGCATGGGACACAAAGGCAGAGGAGACCATTTAGTTTAATTCAAACGCATAATTCTATGTAAAGAGAAAAGCTACTGAAATCTTAGAAAAAGTTAAATTTCTGACTGTCAAAAGAAAAGATTATGGTGCTATTTAGCAGCTTACTTTGTTGTTTACCAAACATCACATCCCACAAAAAGACTTAAATGCACAAACAGTAAAATCCAGAGTAAAGGCTCTTACTTTATCTGACTCGCTAATACAGTGAAGATCTGCAGAAAATCCATGTGCCACAGCTTGCTCACTTATCTCTTCTGCGATGGCCTTTGCTTGTCCTCGTTGTGTAGCGTACAGTAACAAAAACCTCCTCATCACCTTCAGGCATATGCTACACGTGACAACAAAAAACAAAAAAGAAAAAAGATTTTCTTTTCAATGAAGTAGTAACAACCTACAGGTACTAATCCCTCCCAATCTTTAAAAAAATAGTGCAATGCCCACACATAATATAAAATAGCTTTCTCCAAATTTCTTGGCACTTACTCTCAATGAGCCTCAATAAAAGAGAATTCATCAAACCACAGAAGGGTATAGGAATGAAACTCTAATCCCAGGACCCAAAAATCAGATCTACAGGGTCAAACTTCGTAGACTTAAATCTGTACTTCATAAGTGCATACCACAGGCAAGTTCAACTGATCTGTTTCTCAGCTCCTGTATCCTTAAAAAGGGAACCACACCATCCACCTGGAAAAAGCTGTGACACACACAAGCACTGGAACAAAGCTTGAGCTGCAGTATCACTCAAAGAGAGTCTAAGATATCTTTTTGTTTCTTCCTTTAAAAAAAATGTAAAAGTAAAAATTCCATTAAGGTGATAGTATTCTTGGTTCCTATTTGATCTTAATGCTAAAAACAAAGTAATCACAATACTAAAGTTAACTGAAGCATTTACTCTCCTTTGTTATTTAATTCAGTATCAAATACACATGAGATTGTATATATTTATATGCGTGATGACCACTGGTTATCTCTTCGGGGAAAACACAGTGTTAGTAAAACTAAGAACACTCACAGGTTTATTTCCACACTCATCCAGTGGCTGAAACTGGCAGACTGTCAACTGTGGGAATACATTTAAACTGAAACTCAAATCAAAATGTTGGCTTTTGGCAAATGAACCGCCTGTGGTTTAATGCTCCTCTAGCCAATTACATCTAAGGACAAATTAAGCCACAAACAATTGACACGTTAATTATAGAATATCTTTAGGGATTATAAAGGCACCCGGCATACAAGTGCTCAATAAATTACCTTAATAATATGAAAACACCACCCACTCGGGGCACACAGAAAACTGTGAAAATATGCTGACGAAAACCCTGCTGCAGCTAACAACCTGCATCACTTTGCAGGAGTCTTCCGAGGGCTGTAGAGGATCCCCCCGTCCCCACGACCGCCCTGAAAACCCAGCACACTTCCAGGCTTCTCGGCGGAGGCGCTCGGCACAGGGAGGGCCAGGCTCCCGCAGAGGCTGTGCCAGAACTCGCCGCCCGATCGGCGCTCAGCGTCCCCGCAGTCCCTCCCCCACACGCCCCAGCAGGGGAAAGGCCGCACACGGCCCCGCAGGCCCGGGGCCTCCGCCGCTCCCAGGGCACCCCGGGCCCGGCCCGCAGCCCCAGCCGCCACTACCCCACAAAGGTCGAAGGGAGAGAGAACCGCGCGCGCAAACGGGCTGCCCTCGCAGACCACGGGCCGCTTCCCCGCGGGGTAGTGTTGAGCAAGCGGCCCGGGTCGGGAACTGCAGACCCCACTCACTCACCTGAGTCGCGTCTATCTGGAACACTCCGGGACAGTCCGACCTCGTCCTACCCAGCACCAGCGTGCACGGCCGAATCGCGCATGCTCGGTACCCAGGACCATCAGCCAGCTCGGCCCGTCGAAGGTGGGGCCAATTACAGAGCGCCGGATGTGGGCTGTGCTTGGGCGGGTCTGCGCATGCGCCAGGCCGCAGGACCGGGCGCCGCGCTTTCCTACGGAAACCCACGAGGCTGCAACCACTTCTGTGAACGCTCGGCTGGCGGACCTCGGTAGGTGTCCACGCGGGCCCTAAGCTGGGTTGGCCCTGCCGGCCGGGTGCAGTCCCTTGGCATCGCTGGGCCCCGGCCGTCCCTTCTCTGGCTGCGACTCCGGTCCGGTATCCTAGCAAAGGCCGCGTTTGAGCGCTCGGCGGGTGGGTCGCCTCCATTCCAGGGAGAACGCGGCTCCGGGGCTCCTTCCTTCCGCCCTGCGCGCTGGCTGCCCGATCCCGCGGCGGGAGTTTGACTTCTGGACCGGCCGTCCTCCTTTCTCCCGGTTGACATTCGGTTTTGTTGGCTTTATTTGTATTTTTTTTTTCCCCTTGCGAAGGTAGACCTTTTTCCTTCAACCCTTACTGAATCCTAACATCGACGGGAAACCAACACCGCAGGGCTTCTTAAGCTCATTTTTACCCTTGCCTTGCACTAATTATCCTCATTTTCCCCCACTGTACCCGTTATTTTTTAAATAGGCTTACTTCTAACCAAACGCAATTCTTTTCTTCAGCCAGCATATCAAGAGGCATGTGAAGGGGACCGCTTGAGTTTGAATCCCAGCTCTGCCGCTTACTGGCTCCTTGCACTAAGCAGAGTAACGTGTCTGTGGTTCAAGTTTTTCCTCGTGTAGAATGACGATGAAAATACAGAGTTTATGTAAGTTAGTAAATAGAAAACACCACAGTGCCTGGCACGTGACAGTGATGAAGTATTGGTAGGTGCCAGCCACTATTCTACCTCTCAGGTTCAGAGACACTGCTCTTTTGGTGTGTATATTTTAGTGGGAAATTTTTACCTCTTTTTTCAAGTACCCACTGATAGTTTTGTAAACATGCGTGTTGAGTGAGTCATGTCGTCTGGGTATTTGACCCTGTTTTTAATTCTCTAGTTACAAGCCAAGAGAACTGACAAAATCAAGAGTAGTTGAGACTCTGATGGCATGGCTTTAATCACCCTGCGGAGGAACCTTTGTCATTTGTCTGAGTTTTGGATACATGGCGCTGCTCTAAAAAATCAACCCATAAATCATGTTTGCAAGAAAGCCAAGGAACATCTGTGTCCTTGGTTCTGTTCACAGAAGACTGAACTTTTCAGGGTAAGAGTCCATCGTGCCTGTTATAAAATGTTTCATTCACAAAATGGAAATGACCTTCAGCCAGTTGGCGAGCCCATATACTCTCAAGTACGTCACTGGGAAAGGCTTGAACAAAATCTTAGAAATGAGGACGAACATATATTTAACAGGAAACTAAACAGCTTCACTTCATCAGAAGAAGTGTTAAGTTTCATAAGTGCAGTGGAAACTCTCCCTGATACTATGGCAGCTGGAGCTTTACGACGGATTTGTGAATTGGAAAAAAAAGATGATCAAAGGCTGCCAACAGAAATACTAGAGAATAGCCTCTTTCAAGCTTTATGCTTTCAGTTTGAAGAGGAACCTGCCCATCTGTCAAACACTAGCTTGGTAACTGCTTTGCAATCTCTGATTCTGTTGCATATCAATCCTCAAAGTACCTTATTACTGAACCTGATGGCAGAGTGCCAGAATCGTCTCCAAAGAGGTAGCCTGGAAGTTCGCCATCTCTGTACTCTTGGGGAAAGTCTAATTAGACTGCAGGGACCAGATTGTATGACACTAGAACTGATTTTACATCAACTGCAAGGTGAAAAGCTGGAAACATTTACCTCAGAGGATATTGTGGCCCTATATAGAATATTGCAGGCATGTGCTGAGAAAGTGGACCAACACCAAATGTTTTTAAATGAGATAAACAACTTTTCCCTTTCAGTAGTTTCCAACCTGAGTGCTACATCAATTAGCCAAATCCTGGCTGCCCTAGTTGCTCTTGATCAAACTCAGGCACTCCCTCTGGTTATAAAATTAGGAAGACAAGCTGCAGGGCACGTCGCACGTTTTACTAATGAAGAACTTGGAAGAGTCTTAGACGCTTTCATGTATTTTGGGCACAATGACAGATTATTTACAAAAGCCCTAGAGGAACACGTAACTGCACTCTGTCTCACCTTGGATCCTGAAGTTGTCAGCAGAGTCATGGAGTATTGTGGTAGGAAGCTGATTCTTTCAAAACCCATCTTCAACGCAGTGGCAGAAATGTTTGTTTGCCAATCAGAAAAATTTTCACCTCCTCAAGTTTATAAATTAATTGAACCTTTTGGAAAACTCAATTATTTGCCACCAAATGCCTCTGCTTTATTTAGGAAACTAGAAAATACGCTATTCACTCATTTTAATTATTTTCCACCCAAAACATTATTGAAACTTCTTCATTCATGTTCGCTTATTGAACGGCATCCAGTCAACTTTATGGCAAAAATATTCAGCCCTTTTTTCCTTCAACAGCTTCAAGGTGAGTTAGTTATAACTTCTGATAGTTGAAAAATTCGCCTTTGATTTTATGATGATTTCAAGTCCCATTTGTATTATTTACATTGAGCAATCGTCTTTTTTTTCCCCATGGCAATCTAAAGATGAGATCTGAAGTTAATAGATGCTGCTGTAAACACAGAGTTAAAGAGTGGTTAGGACATTGTAGAGAGGGAGGAAAGCTAAGCTATTTCCACTTAATGGAACTCTGCTGCCCTAGCTGAGAAACTGTAGGATTCTAGTCGGAGATGGGGATGGCAGTGGTAATAGCCACAGTAACACACTAGAAACCTATGATCAATGAGCAAACTGTGCTTCCTTTTTTGAAGTGGTTGATATTCATCTTAATTCAGAGCAACCCAATTATGTCAAATGTCTTGATCTCCACAGTTAAAGGAAATGTCTGCTAATTCTGTGACTATTATTTTGTAGCTTTTAATTCTGTAGCTGAGAGACTGGGTTTTTAGAAGTCAGTGAAATGGTGGTATGGTGAGGGCCTAATTCTAACAGGTTTATTTCCCAGTGACATTTAAAAGCACATCACTCCTGGAATGTACAGATCAATTTTGTGTGTTCACAATGTTCTCTGGTTGTATGAACCAAAAGTCAGACTTAAATGTAAATAGGATGCTTTCTGTTTCAGGTGAAGAATTGTATCTGGACAGATTGAGTCTGGCACTACTGACCCAACTTTACTTAACCTCAATCCTAGAATGCCCCTTCTATAAGGTAAGAGTATAAACTGTGTGGTTTTACTTCCCTGTGGGGGTAGGCGCTTTTGGTTAAAAGTTTTTTCATTTTTGATGTATCTCCGTGACCTCCTATAATAGCAGATCTTTCCTTTACTTAGAGTCAGTTGCCACCGTGTAGCCTTTTCTTTGATACAGTCAGCCTGTTGGTGTTCTTGCCCTGTGGCTCCTTTGTCTGCTGAGCAGGATTTCTCAGAAGTATTTATCAAGTGCTGCGGGCATGTGAACCACAGCACTCCTAAATTCTTCTCTGTGAGATCTTTAAAGGGTTTTAACTGTTTGTTATCAATGTGTGGATGTCTGGACTGAACAAATCTGACTTATCTGTGACTGTGGTAATATTTTTAAGCCAAGCCAGAAGTTTCACTCTTAACTGATGGAAGTTAGCTTTCATAGAGTCTGCACTTCTCATAGAGTACCATAAAGATTCAGACTCATAAATATTACATACCTAGTATGGAATCAGAAATAGCAGCATCACTCAACTGGCTATTCCCTGCCTGGTTCTTCATATTTGATTCAGATTCCCAGTTAGAGTAGCTGATGTGTGGAATCAGGTACAAGAGTGGTAAAATACCACTCTAGCCTTCAGAACAGTTTAGGCAAGCCAGGAGCAGTGGCTCATGCCTGTAATCCCACCCCTTTGGGGGACTAAGGCAGGAAGATCTCTTAAGGCCAGGAGTTCAAGACTAGCCTGGGTAACACAGTAAGATCTTGTCTCTATGAAAGAGAGCAAACTCAGCTGGACCTGGTGAAGTGTGGCTGTGGTACTGGCTACTGAAAAGGCCAAGGTGAGAGGATTGCTTGTGCCCAGAAGTTTGAGGCTTCTGTGAGCTGCGATGGCAGCTCGAACCCTATATTCCAGCGTGGGCAACAGAGCCAGACTGTCTTTAAAACAACAACAACAAAACAGGAAAAGAAAACAGACAGTGCTAAGGTATATAAAGATAAATAAAAGTAGCCCCCCAATCTCCTTCCATGCCCAAAGGAACAATGTTAACAGCAGTTTCCATGCCCAAAATAACATGAAAGCTGTCCGTTTTTTCCCGTTTGTGGAATGGGACTGACTAATCAGAGGTGCGGTTTGCTTTCTGTCCAGTATTCCCTGGCCTTCTGTGAGGCAGTCTTGGACCTTTTTAAGAAAGACGTAACATTCCTTAGAGTGTTTTCCTGTCGTTCTGCTCTTGATGGACTTCGGGTTTTTCCTAACTTTTGTCTCTGTTAGAAATAGTGAACATTCTTGCACTTCTAATTGTATTGGAGCCTTTTTGGGTTTTTAATCTGTAACTGTAATCCGGTAGGTAGAAACAGATTTTTTTCCCCATGATGATTGTAGAAGCCACATTTCCCCAGTAATGACGAAGGTGGCCACATCTCCCCACTTCTACAGCAATGTATTCTTAGTCCCTTTAATTTTTGTCATTTGACAGAGTGATAAAGGATATTATCACATGTTCAAATTGCTGTTTATAGAACATTAAATTTAGAAGTTCAGAATATTTTCAAATGTGTGTTGTCCATTTACATTTTTTATAAATTGCCTTTTATGTCTTAACACTCATTTCTGTTGGGTATTTTTTTTTTTTTTTTTTTATGGCTCTGAAAAGAGCCTTTGGGGTTACTTGAGAGCATTCGTTGAACGCTCTTACTTAGAGCTGGTGTACTTGGTGACCACCTTGGTGCCCCCCGACACGGTGTGCTTGGCCAGCTCCCCAGGTAACAGCAAGCGAATGGCCGTCTGGATCTCCCGAGATGTAATGTTGGAACGTTTGTTGTAATGTGCCAGGCGGGAGGCTTCGCCGGCTATATGCTCGAAGATGTCATTGACAAATGAGTTCATGATACCCATTGCCTTAGAAGAAATACCGGTGTCTGGATGGACCTGCTTCAGCACCCTGTACGTGTAAACAGAGGAACTCTCCCTGCGGCTCTGCTTGTGCTTCTTGCCATCCTTTATACCTTTGTAACAGCTTTGTTAGAGCCCTTTTTAGGCGCAGGAGTAGATTTCGCAGGATCTGGCATCGTCAATACCAAGAACAACCACCCTCAGATGAAATTCCTAACTACCTTTTTTTTTAAGACAGAACCCCACTCTTTCTCCCTGCGTAGAGCGCCTTGGTGATATAGCTCACAGCAAGCTCTAGAAACTCGTTGGTTCAAGTGATCCTTTTGCCTGAGCCTCCTGACTACCTGGGACTACACGTGTGCACCACTGTGCCCAGCTAGATTTTCTATTTTGTATTGGGACAGGATCTCACTCTTGCTGTTCTTGAATACCTGAGCTCAAGCAATCCACCTGCCTTGGCTTCCAGAGTGCTGGGATTACAGGAGTGAACCACTGGGACTGGGTTTTTTGTTTTGTTTTATTTTGTTTTGTTTGCAACAAATTCATTGAAAACAGATATTAAGTATGTTGAACATATTTCTTCTGGTTTATAATATTTAAAAAATTTAATAGTACTTAATGTCTTTTTTAAGTGTTCTGTAGTGGAATACGTTTGTCTTTTATGACTTCTGGGTTTCTATTTCAACACTGCTAAACTGACATAAATATTTTACTGAATATTTTGAATTGATATTTAATCTTATTTAGATCTTTAATCCACATGGAATTTATTTTTACTGTTATTATTTATATATTGTAATTCACACATAAAAGTCATACACATATTCCACATTTGGAAGTATGTATATGTTGTGGAATGTCTACATAAAGCTTGCTGACATAGGCATTTTCTCACCTTTTTTTTGAGGGGAGAGTGTCTAAAATCTGTTCTGAGCCATTTTCAAAAATATAGTATATTAACTGTAATTACCAGCTTGGACCACCTAGAATTTATGACAGTCTGTGATGGACACAAGACCTTTAACTTAGTTCTTCTACAGCACTATTTTATCATGTTGCAACATGTTATCATGATAGATTGAGTATTCCATATCCAAAATGCTTGAGAACAGAAGTATTTCCAATTTCAGATTTTGAAATATTTGCATTATACTTAAGAAACAGTTCAGCATTCTCTAATCCAAAAAAATCCAAAATGCTTCACTGAACATTTACTTAAAGCATTCTGTCAGAGCTCAAAAGTTTCAAATTTTGAAGCATTTTGAATTTTGGATTTGGGGGTTAAGAGTACTTAACCTATGTTACTGTATAGTTTCAAATAGCTAGCAGGGGGATATCAAATGTTTCCAACACACGAAAATGCAAATTTGCTTGCTAATTATCCTGATCGGATCAAGGTGCGCAGTTTGTAGAGAAATGTCGGCCTGTACTTGATGAGCATGAGCAGTCACTGCCTGTCAGTTAAAGAAACTTTAAAACTTAGTGGAGTGCAGTTAAGGCCCTTGCAGCAATTCTGAGAGTTCCAGAAATGTTTTCTTTGAACTGTGACCATAGTTCTTGTTTCTTTTCCCTCTTTCTCTCCCTCCCACCACCATCTTTCCCAATCTCTCTCTCCCGCCTTCCCCTTCCTCTCCCCCTTTCTCTTTCTCTTTTCCTTTTTCTTTTCCTTTTCTTTTTCTTCCCTTTCCCCTTCCCTGTCCTTTTCCTTTTCTCTTTCCTTTGTGTTTATGGTAACCAGTGACTACTTTTAAAACACATTTAAAAGATTCTTTGAACTATTATAGTTAAACTATAACAAGGTATTTTCATAGTCATTTTGTTAAAGATACCTGTCCTAAGTCCTGGAATATCAAGTCAATAAAGTAATTATGTATCAAACTTTTATACTCAAGTAACCTTCAGTTTATTCTCTGGTTCTAAGTCTTTCTCATGTTTGCATGTATGATTTTTAGGGTACGAAACTTCTTTCTAAATATCAAGTGAAATCATTTCTTACTCCATGCTGTTCCCTGGAGACCCCCATGGATTTTCACCTTTATAAATATGTGATGTTTGGACTGATTGACCTCTTAGGAGCAAGATTGTATTTTGCTTCAAAAGTGTTAACACCTTATTGTTATACGATAGGTAAGTAGCGTAGGGAATTATGTTGGTTTAAAACTAAGTGTCCAGTTCTCTTTTGGAAACATATGGACTTAGTAGCAATAGAAGTTCTCTGGAAATAAAAAATGGAATAATTCCTTCCCTGAAGACATGTTAAAACAGTGGTTAACAGAATAGCTGCACGAACAGGACTTAAGTTGGAGTCTCACCTATTTGACACATAGTAACAGAATGCTCTTTAACCTGGGCGGAGTTGAAGATTTTCTGCTTGCTTCCTCTTCTCTGAAATGAGTGTAATAGTGACCTCAAAGACTTACTCAAGAACTAACTAAAATAATAGTATCTGGAACATAGTAAATGTCTAGTATTTGTAAGCTGCTATTATAAGCTAAGCCTGCACTTCCCAAATATAGTAGCACTACCAGTACATGTGGCTATACAAATTTAAATTAATTAGGCAGGGCTGCCACTGGTGGCTCACTGTAATCTTAGCACTCTGGGAGGCCAAGGTGGATGGATCACCTGAGCTCGAGTTGAGACCAGCCAGAGCAAGAGTGAGACCCCATCTCTAAAAATAGCCAAGTGTAGTGGTGGGTGCCTGTAGTCCCAGCTACTTGGGGGGTTAAGGCAAGAGGATCACTTGAGCCCAGGAGTTTGAGTTGCTGTGAGCTATGACAGCAGGACATTCTACCAGAGGTGACAAAGTTAGATTCTCAAAAAAAAAAAAATTTTTTTTTTTTGAATTAATGTTGAAAAAAATTCAGTTTCTCATTCACATGACAGGTGCTCAGTAGTTCCATGTGGTTCTTGGCTACCAGAGCAGTTCAAGTACAAATATTTCTACGTCACATAAGTATCTACTGGACCAGAGAGTCCAAGTCCTTTTGCCCTTATAATTCTTCTAAACTCTAAGTGAAAGGAAAGCATCTCATAAAGGACAGCTGTTCATAGGCCTCCGGTAATCAGATGCCACTCTTCTTCTTTATTTGGCTAATTTTACAAAAGGGAGTGTCCGTTGAGGGGAAGGCAGGGAAGTCTGTCCCTGCCCATGGCCCACGCATTGGGACTTAGGATGCTTTTCTTAAAAGGGAGGGGCTGGGGCAGCACCTGTGGCTCAGTGGGCAGGGCACTGGCCCTGTATACCAAGAGTGGCGGGTTCAAACCCGACCCTGGCCAAACTGCAACAACAAAATAGCAGGGTGTTGTAGGGCGCCTGTAGTCCCAGCTACTTGGGAGGCTGAGGCAAGGGAGTCGCCTAAGTCCAGGAGTTGGAGGTTGCTGTGAGCTGTGTGACGCTCGGCACTCTACCAAGGGCGATAAAATGAGACTCTGTCTCTACAAAAAAAAAAATTGGAGGAGCTGCATGCTGCTTGGTGAATTTTTGACTTGCATAGTGTCTTAACTTTGCTAAACTTAAGGGTTTTTTTTACTTTCTTGATTTAAGGAGCCCAGCCTCTTACCTTAAGGGGAAACTGAATGTGCGTTTGATTCTTGTCATACCCAGATAATGTGAGAACTGACTCTTTGTTTTCGTGTCCTTGAGCCTTCTTAATTTAAGGCTGATTTGGTTGATCATGAAGCCAGTTAAATTAAAATTCTCACCCTTGTGTGGTTATGATCATTACTTTGCAGCCCTCAGCCCCATTGATAAATGAAATGTGGAAGAAATCAAAACATCAGAGGAATGCAGGAAGATAGTGTTTGTGAGGGTATCACACGAAGAATTTCCCTTTCTTCTCTCACCAGATGTGGAAATTAAATTAGATGAAGAAGGATTTGTATTGCCATCTACAGTTGATGAAGATGTCTATAAAAGGTAAAGAAAACTATTATGGTTTTCATGTTATAAGACGTTACAAGTCTTGTCAAGATTAATAAACAATTATCTTTTTCTTAAGGTAAAAAAATAGACAATTCTGGAAATTAAAGTACTAACGTTCAAGATACCATCTTTGGAAATTCCCTGTAATATTTTACAAATATTAATAATACTAAAATGGAATGATTTTCTACAGATTAAACGATAACCTTCTTGTAATCTACTTGAAAATTATACTTGTCATTGTTGACTAACAATATGTGATGTAAGCATCTTGGACTACTTTAAAAATTAAGTGTTTTTCTCCTTTTTTATTTTTTAGGGTCGCTCTGTGCATTGATGGTCCAAAAAGATTTTGCCCTAATACCAATCACTTATTGGGCAAAGAAGCTGTTAAACAAAGACACCTGCAGTTAATTGGCTATGAAGTTGTACAGGTAGAGTTTCACCTAACTTTTTTTTTTTCTCAAAGTAATTCCTAATTCAGATTTCCTTTTTTTCAGGTTATTGTTAAAAAGTAAACTGAGGCACAATAACATTTTAAAGAATTTACTTGAGCAAACACTGGTTCACAAATCTGACAGCCCAGAACCAGAAGTGATTTGGGCACTGCCCCAGGGGAGGCTTTCCTAGGAAGAATAGAAGTATCCGCTTGATTACAGTGACATAGTTGCCTTATGTGATTTATCCTGGAGAAAGAGTCTGCTTACGTAATTATAGGTTCTTGGCATGCTTCTGATTAATTGAGCTTAAGTACTATTTTTCTCTAATAGAAGCATTTACAAGAAATAGCCCAAGTTAAACTTCACCTAACATTTGTTCTTTAAGCAAATTTAAGGTTATTTTCAAGACCTATCTGGCTTTGTGTGCTTAAGGATTTTTCAGGCCCAGTCTCCATTTTACTTAAACAGTACTATATGTTTGCAAGCCGAAGAACCCAAGAATCTTTTGTCTGGTTTAAATACCAAATTTGTTAATCAGCCTTATGTCTCTTGACTCTTATTTCGAAATACAGAAGTTTCAAAGCTTTCCTTTTCCAAAAGTGGGACATACTTTGTAAACTAAGCTTAGCTCTCCTTTTAGAATTACTGAATTACAAGAATATCTCTTTTCTTTTAATTTTCTCCTGATGTAATGAACAAAAATGAACAGGATGATGCGCCAAAACCAGGATGTTTGTCAACACTTTGATGTTTGAGGCCCTGTGCTATCTGCACTAGTCTACTCACTGGTTTCATACCTGCTGCCTCTTACCTTCCACATTCCCAGAGTAATTTTCCTTAAACTAATCATGCCAGTATGTGCTCAGAGCGCTTTGTTGTTTCTTTACTGCTTGGAGGATGAAGTAAAACCTTGACTACATTTAATATTCCAGACCTCCATAGGCTGCCTGCAGCGGGCCCAGGCATGGGACCTGTTATGCGGCCCCTGTGCTCTGGGCTGAGGGCTCATTTCCTTTCCCTGAGCCTCTTTTCTGTCTGGTCTTTCAGGCTTTGCTTGTGCTGCACCCTCTAGCTCTGAATATCTTCCTCTGACCCTCACCTCATCCAGTGAGATGCCACCTCCCTCTCAGTGCTAGATCGCCAGTCTGCTGCTTGCTTTTCATTTATTGTGTAATTTAACTTGTGCCACCTTAATTGTGAGCACCTGGAGCACAAGGGCTCCTGTGTGTTTCTTATGTACATATTCTTTAGTTGGCAAGTGTTTACTGAGCCCGTGTGCCAGGCACTGTTCAGGCCCTGGGGCTGTAGGATGAGTAAGCTAGTGGTGGTCTTTTTCCTCCAGGAGCTTACATGCTGCTGTATTAGAGGGTATGAGGAACAGACAAGGTAACAAAGCTATAGTGATCCCAGATTGTGAAAGGTTGTGACCAGTTTTATTTTTTGCCTTTACAGATCCCATATCAAGAGGTTGAGATGCTAAAATCAAGACTAGAATTGGTGGAATATTTACAAAAAAAACTATTTTCTCAAAGAACTGGTGTTCATTGGTAACAAGAAGGAATATTGATACTTCATAATTTGCTGAAAGAACTGGGTTTTTATGGGATTTAGGATTTTAAAAAGAATATCATGTGAATTATCCATTTTGCATAATTATGTTTACACTGTACCTTTCTCTGTCAGATTATCTAGAAAGAGGCTATCATTTTCCTTATACCATGTATACACTTACCAGTGATAAATTCAAAATTAGTTGCAATTTTAATTTAATACTAGTATCCTGGATACTTTTTGTACATCAAACAATTGATCGTGTACAATAAAGAAATGTAATGAATGTTATTTTTAAGTCTTTTGTTGTAATAATTATCTGCTAACTGAAATATTTTGTTCTTTGTAGATTTTTATCTTCTAGCAAAAGCAAGGAAAAAATTTTACTTTTTATTTCTTTTTGTACTTTGTTAGTAGAAGTATGATGTATGGTTTGGAGAAGGAGCGATGAAAAATAGACTATAGTAGTTTGGATATAAACATTCTTAAGTACAGAATTATCTAGAAATAACCCTTGAGTAAAACATTTTGGTATGATAATTCTTTTCTTTAAAAAATAATGCTTCGTTGTCTCAGTGTATGATAAGACTGACGTTTCAGGGGAGAAGAGGAGAGAGACACAGACTGGTGTGGGAGAAAGAGCTTTGGAGTTGGAGACCTGGGCCCTCACTCCAGGGCGTGCTGTGCCCTGGGAGGAGCTCAGCTGCTGTTTCTCATTCTCTCTGTGCTGAGCCGTTGGGCATGATGCTTGCTAGTCTCGTGTCCTTCGTGATTGAGATATTGGTCCCGTTTTACAGACCAGCTCCGAGAGGATGAATGAAATAATACACTCCTTGCTGTTGATTACTGTTGGATTTTAATCTGGTCCCAAGAAGCAGGAGAACACAGTAGCTAGGAATCTAGGTTCCGGAACCCTGCAGTGTACATTTGAGGTCTAGCGTGGCTGTTGCTGACTGCTCTTGGCCTCCAGTTCACTGAGAGCTAGCCATACTTCACAGTGGGGTTGCATCATAGTTGCCCAGGGCTGCTGCAGCATAGTAGTGCAGGCTGGGTAGCTTAAAACAGAAACGTATTCTTTCACACTTCTGGAGACTAAAAGTCCAAAGTCAAGATGTTACCAGGGCCATCCTCCCTGTGAAACCTCCAGGAGAGGATCCTCTTCCTGCTGCTCCTCATGGCCCCAGATTACGCCTTGGTTTGTGGCAGGGTAACTAAGCTGCCCCATCTTCCCTTTGTGTTTGTGTGGCCCTGTTTTTTCACATGGCCCTTTGTGTCCCTTTGTGTCTGTCTTCACATGGTGTTCTCATGTGTGTGTCCAGATTTCCTTCACAAGGACAGCAGCTAGGTTGGAACAAGAATTACTCTAAGGGGCACTTCTTAGCTTCATTAAGTCTGCAAAGACCCTGTGTCACCTTCATATAGACCAGGGACCAAGACTTTCAATGTCTTTTTTTTTTTTTTTTTTGAGAAAGGAAGAGGGACATAATTGAACCTGTAACAAATTGAGATGGGAGTAAGACTGGTTAGTATTTATAAAACACTTAGAAAAAGGACTATGCACACAGTGTGAATGAGTGAGTATTTGTGAATTTCTGCCCCATGCTGTGTACTTCACTTTAGCTTTCTGAGTCTATTTCTTTATCTTTGCAGGAGGGAATGGAGACTGAGTGAGCTCTAAAATCACTTTGCAAAGTACATTTCCTTGATTACAAAGAAGGCAAGAGACAAAGTGATTGAACAGGAGAGAGGTGCTGTAGGTTCTGAGGTGTTAATGTATCCAGGTGACCTTGCCCCCTTACTTGGAGTCTGCACCCTTTGGAATCTGGGTAATTAGCTGATTTACACTTTTTTTTTTTCTGGCAAAACACCTTTTTTTTATTGTTGGGGATTCATTGAGGGTACAAGAAACCAGGTTACACTGATTGCATTTGTTAGGTAAAGTCCCTCTTACAATCATGTTTTGCCCCCAAAAGGTGTGGCACACACCAAGACCTGACCCCCCTCGATCCTTCCCTCACGCTGCTCTTCC
>CAUYON010208746.1:0-10522 GCA_963573935.1 Arctocebus calabarensis | reverse complement strand
GTCGAGCCA
Source organism: Arctocebus calabarensis (assembly GCA_963573935.1). Lineage (NCBI taxonomy): Eukaryota > Metazoa > Chordata > Mammalia > Primates > Lorisidae > Arctocebus > Arctocebus calabarensis. Next base: position 10,513 of record CAUYON010208746.1, on the reverse strand, counting down.
CATAGCCTCAGACTGCGTCAGGGGTGGAGTCGAGCCACATAGCCTCAGAGTGCGTCAGGGGTGGAGTCGAGCCACATAGCCTCAGAGTGCGTCAGGGGTGGAGTCGAGCCACATAGCCTCAGAGTGCGTCAGGGGTGGAGTCGAGCCACATAGCCTCAGACTGCGTCAGGGGTGGAGTCGAGCCACATAGCCTCAGAGTGGATCAGGGGTGGAGTCGAGCCACATAGCCTCAGACTGCGTCAGGGGTGGAGTCGAGCCACATAGCCTCAGAGTGGATCAGGGGTGCAGTCGAGCCACATAGCCTCAGAGTGCAAATGTCCTCCCCAAGGCTCTTTGGTCTCCTTTTTACCCTATCACCTGGGTAATAGTCATCAGCCTTCAAAGTGTGTCACCTGTGTGAAAATGTTCTCGGCACTGGTCTCTGACTTCTCACAAAATTTTGTACATATTTTAAAGCAATCTGAGAAAGCTGATTTTTGTATCGAAGAGAAATAGATTCGAATAATTGTACTTTAACAGTTTAACGTGGTCCTTTAGGACAACAAATAATCTGCAAACCTGCAAACAATAATCCTGTTCCATGTGAAATTCCAAAGTTGAGACACCTCAAGTGCTGACAGTTAAGTAAGGTGATTTTCTGAAGAGAAGAACGTTTTAAGTCTAAAACTAAGCTATTTATGAGGGGAGGGGAGAGAAAATAATCTATTTGCCACGAATAGGCAAGCCTTCGCTAAAAATGAGTATAAATAGGGTATTGGCTGCAGTTGCCAAGTTAAGTGATATGTAGACATCAAGATTAACATCGCTTAAAAAAATAAGATAGCTGGGTGTTGTGGGCGACTGTAGTCCCCGTTACTCGGGAGGCTGAGGCAAGAGAATCACGTAAGCCCAAGAGCTGGAGGTTGTTGTGAGCTGTGATGCCAGGACACTCTACCCAGGGTGACAAAGTAAAACTCTGTCTCAGAAAAAAAAAAAAAAGATATCTGAGTTGGTAAAATGTTCAGGCACTAAAATTCAAAATTTAACTCATAGGAGATGTGTTTGTAACCCTTTCCAGAATCCATCATTTAAGAAGTTTGTTTGGGTGGCGCCTGTGCTCAGTGGTTAGGGTGCCAGCCCCATATACTGAGGGTGGCGGGTTCAAAGCCAGCCTCGGCCAAACTGAAACAAAAAATGGCTGGGTGGCTCGGCGCCTGTGGCTCAACGGGCTAAGGCGCCAGCCACGTACACCTGAGCTGGCGGCTTCGAATCCAGCCTGGGCCCGCCAAACAACAATGATGGCTGCAACCAAAAAATGGCCGGGCGTTGTCGCGGGCGCCTGTAGTCCCAGCTACTTGGGAGGCGGAGGCATGAGACTCGCTTGAGCCCAGGAATTGGAGGTTGCTGTGAGCTATGATGTCATAGCACTCTGTCCAGGGTGACAGCTTGAGGCTCTGTCTCAAAAAAAAAAAAAAGAAGTGCTTTTTGGAGAAAAACAATGGAACTGCTGGGGGAGCAAGAAGGGAGGGGTTGGCATGCTCTCACTTAACAGGCACAGTGTAGGGGTATCTGGCACATGGCTACAACTTGAACTCCACCTAGCAAACGCAAACAGTATAACCTGTCTGTACCCTCACATTAATCTGAAATTTTTTTTTAAATCATATTTCTTTCTTTCTTTCTTTCTTCCTTTCTTCCTTTCTTCCTTCCTTCCTTCCTTTCTTTCTTACTTTCTTTTTTTTTATAGCAACAGAGTCTCATTTTATCACCCTTGGTAGAGTGCCGTGGTGTCACAGCTCACAGCAACCTCCAACTCCTGCACTTAAGCGATTCTCTTGTCTCAGCCTCCCAAGTAGATGAGACCACAGGTGCTCATCGCAACACCCGGTTATATTTTGCTTGTAGTTGTCATGGTTATTTGGCAGACTCCAGCTGGATTGGACTCGCCAGCTCTGGTGTATGTGGCTGGCACCTTTAGCCACTTGAGCAACAGATGCCGAGCTGGTGTTTTTTAAGAATAGCTAAATATTACAGATATAGCCAAGTCAGATGCCTAATGTTAAAGTATGCTTATGTGATGAACAAAATGTAAGTGGTGAAGTATTTATGTTACTCTTCAGAATATTGAACTTTTTTTTTTTAATAGACAGAGTCTCACTTTGTCACCCTCAGTAGAGTGCTGTATTGTCACAGCTCAAAGCAACCTCCAGCTCTAGGGCTTAAGCGATTCTCTTGCCTCAGCCTCCCAAGTAGCTGGAACTACAGGCACCTGCCACAACGCCTGACTATTTTTCTTTTTGCAGTTTGGCCCAGGCCAGGTTTGAACCTGCTACCCTCAGTTTATGGGGCCAGCGCCCTACTCACTAAACCACAGGCACTACCCTATTAAACTTTTTTTTTTTCTTTCCAGTTTTTGGCTGGGGGTGGGTTTGAACCTGCCACCACCTGCATATGGGGCCGACACCCTACTCAATGAGCCACAGGTGCTGCCCCATTAAACTTTTTAAAACCACATAAAAGAACCTCTTTTTAAAATTTTCTGTGAGTTTATGGGCGGCGCCTGTGGCTCAGTAAGTAGGGCGCCGGCCTCACCCATATACTGAAGGTGGCAGGTTGGAACCCGGCCTTGGCCAAACTGCAAAACAGAAAAATAGCTGGGCATTGCGGCAGGCTCCTATAGTCCCAGCTACTCAGGAGGCTGAGGCAAAAGAGAATCGCCTAAGCCAAGGAGCTGGAGGTTGCTGTGAGCTTTGTGACGCCACAGCATTCTACCAAGGGCGATAAAGTGAGACTCTGTTTCTACAAAAAAAAAAAAAAAAATTTCTGTGAGTTTCATCACTTTTTCTCTAAAAGTTATGAGCCCCTTTTGCAAATGGCTACTAATGTCATATACCAGGAGGGGGCGCAAAAACATTGTTTTTAAACATTTACACATACAGTATTTTTATCAAAGTAAAAAGGACTTCTGAGTAATTTTTTCTTTTGCCCCTCTGCAAAAGAAAATGATCAGGGTCACTGGAAAAGAATAAAAATACTTCAATTAGAAGATACAAACTAACAAATGAGTTACCATGACTTAAGTTTGCAAAATTTTGCAAAGGAACCATCTTTTTTGTAAAAAACCAGTGTGACAGCTATGTTTAGTATTAGTGATTGTCTCATGGAGACTTCATGCCAGATCTCTATACTCCATAAATATGATGGGAAATTATGTATGGAATTCCTTTGTGCTGAAATAAATGACAGACTCGATTGCACATAGCCAGCTATACATTTTGATGGTCTAGCATATATAATTTTAAAACCTTGATTATAATAGTGTGAAGAGACATTATAGTTTGGGCATGAACTATTTAGTCATCCACTTGTGGTATGGCAAGTGGATAGGGTGAGGAATGGCCAGATAACATTCTCAAAGTTTGGGTGCCATATACATGGGTGATTACAAACGTTCAGAGATAGGGCGGCGCCTGTGGCTCAGTGAGTAGGGCACCAGCCCCATATACCGAGGGTGGCGAGTTCAAACTCAGCCCCGGCTGAAGTGCAAAACAAAAAAATAGCCGGGCGTTGTGGCAGGTGCCTGTAGTCCCAGCTACTCGGGAGGCTGAGGCAAGAGAATCGCCTAAGCCCAGGAGCTGGAGGTTGCTGTGAGCTGTGTGACAACGCCACAGCACTCTACCAAGGGCCATAGAGTGAGACTGTCTCTACAAAAAAAAGAAAAAAAAAGTTCAGAGATACACAAAAATCAGGAAACCTAAAATCTGCAGGGATGGAAATATATGAAACCCTCCTAGAAACACTAATAAGCCAAGCAAATTGAAATTTGCACAGGTGGATCAGAAAAGCCACTGTTGACCGTGTTTCTTGGAAGTGAAATAATAAACCATAACACCTTCTGTCTCAAAACTTTTGTAGTGACCCACGTACACCAGAGTAGGCTGACTTCCTGGAGGCCCTGCTTATTTACTAGCAGGGACAACCAACACCCTAAGTAAATCTGGTTTTGAAAAAGTGAATGCTCTGTTTCTTGGATGTTTATTTCCATGCATTTCCCTTTGGCCGTGCCTGGAAGCTAAAGAATGAGCACTGAGTTTAGCCTGGCCTGTGGCATTTTGTTTTGCAAATTTTAGTAGTATGGAAAGAAACTATCAGCATAGGGGAAAAAAAAAATCCTGTGGCTATGAGTATGTTAAGATCCATATCAAACACAAGCCAGGCTCCTGTGGGGTGGGCTAGGGCCTCCATCCCATCGCTGTAAAGTTCTCTCCACAAAGTGATTCCGCTGCACCAGTTACAAGATGGGATGGTTTAGATCCAGACATTAAGTCGGCTGCAGCAATGGGAGGTGAAAGGAACGCGTTAAATGTGGGGAGTACCAATTTCCAAAGTAAGTTTTCCAGAGGGTGTTTGTCTCCCCATAGAGAGAGACTTGTGCTGTTATCAAGAGAAGGAAGGAGATTCATTACATGTCATCCTTATCCTCAACAGGTGGGTGACAAAGGCACCACTGAGATGAATCTCAGAGATTGGGGTGAATGACTGACAACTCACATTAGCAATTGTCATTCCAAGAGGCCCCAGCTATGGGAAGCCTGGAGGAAGCCGCAGAGGTTATCTGGAGGGCCAGTGCTTTCAATCTGGATGGACCAGATCCAACTGAGGCCAGCTCCAGGAAGGCTGGTCTGGCATTAGTGGCCTAGGACTGGCTGGCAGAAGAGCTTGAATTGGTAATGCATGTGGGAAGGAGGGTCTTATGGTTCTGCAGGCCCCCCAGGGGACAGCCATAGTCCAGTGGTTCTCAACCTTCCTAATGCTGCAGTCCTTTACTACAGTTCCTGTGGGTTGTGACCCACAGGGTGAGAACCGCTGGTCTAGTCTATACTTAACCTAACTTCAATTTTTTTTTTTTTTTTTTTTTTTGCAGTTTTTGGCCGGGGCTGGGTTTGAACCCACCACCTCTGGCATATGGGGCCAGCGCCCTACTCCTCTGAGCCACAGGCGCTGCCCCCTTAACCTAACTTCAATCAGCTGGCCTTTCCTTTCCAGACCATGAAAGTGTTAAGATTTGAGGAGTAACAAATGCTTTCCATTCAAAGACTCTGCTTTTCTCAGATGTGATGCTTCTAAGTGCTCTCCAGAAGCCCAGAGAAGAGCTACAGGGGTCAAGGAAGGGCGAATTGGGATATTTTATTCTCACATTGTCCGTATCCTCAGTGTGGACTACTAAGGGCAAGCGGGAGTGGATGGGTGCAGCTGGATCACCAGGCATTCCAGACGCAGGAGAAATGGGGAGGGGATATGAACCCTTAATGGAACTGAGGCCCTTAACAACATAAAAACGAACTTAGTCTTGAGATAAAGAGGCCTTGTGAAGGACCCAGCACCATTCTGAGCTTTCATCCTCCATTTTTACAGCAAACCTGAAAGTCCCCAGTCTCATCTTTTAGTAAGCCACATCCTTCCCATCTCCTGGAATGCATCCCCCCTGCTCACCTCCCCCCGTTAAAATTGGCGGGACCTAATCAGCTTTAAACCTTAGTATAGACACAAGGAATAACCAATCCAGAGACTACACTTTGTTCCCCCACCCCCCCACCCCATATCCGCCCCATAACCCCCCACCCTCCCACCCCCCTGCCGCCACAGGCACGGGGCTCTAGGTCCCAGCTGCGTCTGGGAGTGCCAGCAGCCCAGGCTCGAGCTTGAATAAAACACCCTCGTGTCATTGCATCGGTGTCTGGTTCTCTCTCGTGTGGTCGTTGGGACCCCGATCCTAGGGTGCAACACTTGCACACTGGCCAGCAGTGCCTGGGGTAGACCCCACCTGCTCAGTTGGTCCCACAGCAGGGACATGTTATCATGCCAAATATTCAGACAAGGAACCTGCAGAGGAATTGGAGTAGCCTCGAATATCAATTGAGGTCTTTAAACTCCAGGTCTAGTTAATGCCTTTCTCACTAATTTGTGCTGGTGAAGGTTTGGTTGGTTGGGGAGAGGTTATAGCATTGAGCGTAGATCTAACTAAAGAAGCCTTAAGGATTACTGGTTAGAGGCAAAGCCTGGGGACACTCAGGTTCCCTGTGCCTCAGCGTCCTCTTCTGTAAAATAGCACCTGCCCCGCAGGGGTTCCTGAAGACTGACTTTATGCCCTGAAGTGCCTAGCACGATACCTGGCACACAGTAAGTGCCAGATGCATGTTCCCTATGCTGCTGACCGTGTTGTGTTGTTACAAAACCATTAGCAGAGTGGGTTTGGTCAACACTTTATTGCTCAGATTAGTGCTTTATTTGCTTAGCTGCTGAAGGAGCTAAGAAAATTTCACCCCCAGATATGATTCCTTGGTATAAAGAATATTTTGAATTAAAGACCAGTCATGATCAGAAAGCATTGGAAGAGGCCTTTCCTTCATCTAAAACCTGAGTAACCAGATTGGGTCTCAAAAGGGGCTGCTGACTTCCTTATTACATGCTAATAGGCTTGGCCCCAAGGTCATTTGAAGCACAATACCTGTCTCTCAAGTTAATCTACAAATCAATCTGTGTTCACCCATTCACACATCCCCCCCCGCAACCACGTACTGCAGCTTTACTTTCCCCATACGCCCCCCTCCCTTCTTTTTTTTTTTTTTTTTTGCAGTTTTGGCTGGTGCCTGACTTGAACCCACCACCCATTCTGTATACGGGGACCGCAGCCCTACTCCTTGAGCCACAGGCACCGCCCACCCCCTCCCTTCTAAAAGCCATCTATAAAGGTCTCTGACCATCGCTGAGACTTTGGGTAATCATTCTTGTGGTTCTCCCCATGTGCAAGGTGTTTGGAAATAAACTTTTTTTTTTTTTGAGACAGAGCCTCAAGCTGTCCCCCTGGATAGAGTGCAATGGCATCACAGCTCACAGTAGCCTCCAATTCCTGAGCTCAAGCAAGTCTCCTGCCTCAGCCTCCCAAGTAGCTGGGACTACAGGCGCCCGCCATAACGCCTGGCTATTTTTTGGTTGCAGCAGTCATTGTTGTTTGGTGGGCCCAGGCTGGATGTGAACCCACCGGCTTAGGCGTACGTGGCTGGCGCCTTAGCCCGTTGAGCCAAACCTTTCTCTTATCAATCTACCATAATTGTGAGTTGATCTTTCAGTGAACCAACCAAAGGGAGAAGGGCAGGTTTCACCCTGAGGTCCTTTAGGTCCTCTATTGAAGGTTCCACATCTACCTTAACCTTTGGAAAAACACAATTGATCATTTAGTCAGCCTACTAGTAGTTGCTGGGGGTTCCCTCACAAAATGCCATTGACTGGGTGGCTTAAACAACAGAAATTCATTTTCTGACATGGGGAATCTAAGAGTCGAAGATCAAGGTGGCCGTGAGTTTCTCGGGAGTTCCCTCTCCTTGACTTACAGCTGGTGCTTTGTGCCCGTGTTCTCACATGGTGGTTCCATTGCTGACACATTGCTGGTACATGTGTATTCCAATTTCTTCCTCTTGTAAGGGTGCCTGTCACATTGGGTTAGGGCCCAGCCTGACAGTCTCTCATTTAATTTAGTCACCTTTTCAAAGGTCCAATGTCTAAGACTGTTCTGAGCCCCTGGGGGTTAGGACTTCAATATATAACTCTAGGGTGGTGGGAAACAATTTAGCCAGTAACATTCAGTTTCCTTGAGCAAAACAAACCAACAAAAAGATAGTTTTAATGAGCTAGCATTAACCAAATAATGACAGAAGTTGAGTGACTGAGAGCAGTCTGGCCATTGGTGGGTATTGGAGCTCATGTTGATGAGGGCACACAGGTAGCATGGTAGTCTCAGAGCTTTAAATCATAATTTTAAAATTTCCCTGGCTTCTTTCTTCTGTTCTTTTTCTCAGCTGGCTAAGAGAAGAGGCAAAGTGGAACAGAAGCAGTGGAGGGTAGGGAGTATCCACCCTGTTCCAACCCAAGATCAGCCATAAAGTTCTCTGGGAAACAAAAAGAGTCATTTTGGGGTGGCACTTGTGGCTCAAAGGGGTAGGGTGCTGGCCCCATAGGCCAGAGGTGGCAGGTTCAAACCCAGCCTGGGCCAATAACTGTAAAAAAAAAAAAAAAAAAAAAGAGTCCTTTTATCCATTACAACCATTTTAGCAATGTTTTCATCACCACCCATTTAAAAATAATTTTTCCATTAAGACCTGTTGATGAATTGATCACCAAAAGCAGAACCAAAAAGGTCCTTGCTAACAAAAAACAAATTTTCACACCTTTAAATGACTTTTGGTAACATTTACAAAGTTTTTGTTCAAGTCTCTTGCCCACATAGAAATGGGGTTATTTATTCATTTCTTACAGATTAGTTTGAGTTCTTTGTCAGAAGCATAATCTGCAAACATCGTCTCCCATTCTGAAGGTTGTCTCTTTGCTTTACTTACTGTGCTCTTGGCTGTGCAAAGCCTTTTTAGTTTGATCAGATTCCAGTAATGGATTTTTGATGTTGCTTCAATTGCCCCAGGGATCCTCCTCATAAAATATTCTCCCAGGCCAATTTCTTCGAGTGTTTTCCCTGCATTCTCTCCAAGTGTCTTTAGAGTTTCATGTCTTCATTTAAATCTTTTATCCAGTGAAAATCAATTTTTGTTATTGGTGAAAGGTGAAGGTCCAGGTTCAGTCTTCTACATTGTTTTATTTTGTTCAGAAGCCCAGTGAAAAACAAACAAGATATATAAAAAGAAATCTACAGTAAGATACAGCATGGAGAAATTATAACAACGAAAGGCAAAGATAGAATCTGAAAGCAGCCAGAGGAAAATTTATATATTATTCTCTATGGGTAACAGATTGGCAACTGATTTTTTCATAATAAAAGTGAAAACTAGACTACATTGGAGTATATTTAAGGTGCTGAAAAATAATAATGTCCAAGGTAAAATTCTATACCAGCTAAAAATATTTTTCAGTAGGGTAAAATATAATAGCTTTAGGGAACAAAAAGCTAGAAAGTTCGTCACTAGCAGATATTTGCTAATGGACATTTTAAAGGATCTTCATTAGGTTGGAAAAAAGTGATCTAAAATTCAAAGTCTGGTATGAAAGAAGGAAGGAAGAGAAAAAAAGTGATAATGGTGTGTGAGAAGTCTAAATATTGACTATATAAAATAACATTTGGGAGATGTGATAGTAGTACCTCACAATTTAGTAAGGTACAAGATCCTGTAAGAGAGATGATAAAGGTATTGATTAAATTTGGTAAATTAAATATATGTCTTATAAATTATAGGATATCCATTAAATGAATAGAAATAGAATATATAACTTTGAAACAAGTACAGGAAAAAAGAGAATAATAAAAAATGCTTCTATAATGAAAAAAAAGTTAGGAATAAAGACTAAAAGAAGTAAAATAGATGAGACATATAACACAAAATATAATGGTAGATAAATCTAAATATGTGACTAATTACATTCATTGTAAATGAAACAAGTAATCTAGTTAAAAGACAGAGATTATCATACTGGATGGCTAAAATAATCCAACCTCGTATTCTTTGGAGATATTGAAATACATTTAAAATGTAAGGATATTGAAAGATTGAAAAGAATACAATGAAGATATGTTAACATCAATCAGAAAAACCCATGTGTAAGTAGATTTATATGATACAAAATTATCTTTAAGGCAAATGCATTAATAATTAATTGTTTTAATTAAAATTACTTTATAATAAAGGTTTAATTTACCAGAAAAGTATATGACATTATAAAATTTGTGTATATGTGGTAGTATAGCTCCAAAGCAAAGTAAAAAAACAAATGAATTCCAAGGAGATATAAGCAAATCCATGATCTTATTGAGAGATTTTTAACATCATGTGCTCCATCAGAAACTTACAGAATAGCGAACCAAAATAATAATAATAATAATTACCCTTAGAGGAAAGATATAGAAAATTTGAATAGTATGATTAACAGATTTGTCTACAGAGATCAAAACTTCATGATCCTGGCATAAAAATACAGACATAGGTCTATGGTAGAGAACAAAGAACCTAGAGATGAAATGTTTAACTTGATTACTTGATTACTGTTTCATGTACCATGAATGTAATTAGTCACATATTTAGATGAAACTACATATCACTTTCTGATCTTCAATAACTCAAACAAAAACATAAATACTGGGGAAAGAATCCCTACTTAATAAATGATGCTGGAGGAACTGGTTGAAGACAGAAACTAGACCTGCACCTCTCAATATTTACAAAAAGACTCACATTGGATAAAAGATTTGAATTTAAGATTTTACAAAGAACACTCCATTGGCAATGGCAGTAACACCAAAAATAAATGAATGAGATGTGATTAAGCTTAAAAAGCTTCCGTTAAGGGCATAAAAACTAAGGCAAACAGACAGCCTCCAAAAGGGGAGAAGATATTTCCATGCTACAAATCTGACAAAGAACTGATAACTGGAATCTACAGAGAACTCAAACTAATCAACAAGAAAACAGCAAAGAATCCCATTTGTCAGTGGGTAAGAGACTTGAATAGAAAATTCTCTAAAGATGACAGACGA
>CAUYON010208745.1:0-17439 GCA_963573935.1 Arctocebus calabarensis | reverse complement strand
ACAGCTCACAGCAACCTCCAATTCCTGGGCTCAAGTGAGTCTCTTGCCTCCGCCTCCCAAGTAGCTGGGACTACAGGCAACCGCCACAACGCCCGGCCATTTTTTGGTTGCAGCTGTCGTTGTTTGGCGGGCCTGGGGCCTGGATTCGAACCCGCCAGCTCAGGTGTACGTGGCTGGTGCCTTAGCTCGTTGAGCCACAGGCACCGAGCCTTTTAACCTGTTTCTAACACAGAGCTCCTAATGCCTTAGAATTTTGTGGGTGATAGGAGTATTTTTTGTTCTGAGACACTTAGTGGTGGACTCCTAGTGGGGTTTATCACTGGAAAGATCAAGCTGTGATTAGAAGCCTGGAGCTTTCAGCGCCATCCCCCACTTTCTTGAAACCAGAAAGTAGCTGGAAATGGAGTTAATAATCGATTGTGCCTATGTGATGAAACCGCCACAAAAACCTTTAAACTATGGGGTCTGGAGAGCTGCTTGGGTGCTGACCATGGAGGGTGGTGTACCCTCTAGGGCGTGGTGGCGCTGGGCCCTTCCCCCATGTCTTGCCCTGTGCTTCTTTTCCATCTGGCTGTTCACCTATATCCTTTATAATAAACTGGTAAATGTAAGTAAAGTGCTTTCCACTTGAGCAAATGATTAAATGCAAAGAGGGGGGTCATGGGAACCTCCAATTATAGCCGGTTAGTGAGAAGTTCTGGAGGCCTGAGTTTGCAATTGGCATTGGAAGTGAGGGATGGGCTTATGGGACTTGAGCCTTTAACCCAAGGGAGCTGACTCTAACTCTGTGTAGATGGTATCAGAATGGCATTAAATTGTAAGACACTCAACTGGTATTGGAAAATAGGTTGCTTGTTGAAACCCCCACTCCCCATATTCGGTCACAGAAGTGGTCTGCTAAGTGTTAGTAGAGAGAGTAAAGTTTGTTTTTTCCTTTAGAGATGGATAAGGAATGACGTCTATTTTACAATAAAGAAACCAAGGCCCAGAAAGGCCAGCAAGTAGCCCAAGGTGGCAAGAGCCTATATAAGGGACAGCCAGAAGCAAACCCAAGGCTACCTAACACAGAGTCCCCAGCTGTCTGCTCCATCAGATGGCTCTAGGATCAGTGGAAGGCAGCTGCTCCTCAGTGGGGTCAGTAATGCTGACAAAGCATGCCAGATGTTTTGAGGATATGCCCAACCTTTTGAAGCAGATGTTCTGCAGTGATATGGGATTTTGTCATTACCTGGCCCCTGAAAATGCTCTAATCCCTGCTACCTCCCTTTCTGATTTTTATATCTCCATTCCAATACATCTGTTCCCAAAGAGTTGCAAGGTAAGTGAGCACTCTAAAAGCATAGGAAGAATCTTATATGTAATGATGTCTTAGTCTATTCTGTGCTGCTATAACAGAATACCTGAGATGGGGCAATTAATAAACAATGGAGATTTGTTTAATCTTACAGTTCTGGAGGCTGGAAAGTCCGAGGTTGATGGTCCACATCTGGTGACAACCTTCTTGCTACGTCACCTACGGTGGAAGACAGAGAGCAAGACAGCAAAGGAGAGCAGGACAGTAGGGAAAAGGAGAGGGTGAGAAGGACAGTTATAGAGCGAGAGAGAGGGAGAGGTAGCAGCGAAAGGAAGGAGGCTGAACTCATCTGCTGTCAGTAACCCCCTCCCACAATAATAAATCTATTCTCTCAATAATTGGGCCAGGCTTAGTGGTTCTCACCTGTAATCTAAGCACTTTGGGAGGCCAAGGTGAGAGGATCACTTGAAGCTAGGAATTTCTGACTAGACTGGGCTACCAACACCCTATCTCTACAAAAAACAAATTAGCAGGGTGACATTTGCCTGTAGTCCCAGCTACTTGGGAGGCTGAGGCAGGAGGATTGCTTGAACCCAGGAGTTCAAGGCTGCCATGATCTATGATCATACCACTGAACTCTAGCACCTGTGACAGAGCAAGACCCTGTCTCAAAAACAAGAAAAGAAGGCCATGCCTGTGGTTCAAAGGAGTAGGGCACCAGCCCTTACTGGAGGTGGCAGGTTCAAATCTAGCCCTGGCCAAAAAAAACACGAAAAGAGAGCTCGGGTTCTCAGCCTGAAGAAAAATGTGGAAGTTGGACGTTGTGGTGTTTGTGGGTTGAGCATCTGGCTGTAGTGCCCTCCTGCACCTGGCCTTAGCTCCCAGGATAACCCCCACTGGACCAGCCCACAAATTTTCTTAAAGGGCACCCACATAAGGCCCTGGACCTCCCACCACTAACACTTCCCATACCTGTCTCTGACCACTTTCTCTTCCCTCTGTCACTGGGCTCTGCATCTTGTTTCATCTTAGCAAATTAGACCCCTTGGTTTCCTAAGAATTGTCTCTTTTAACTTTTTTCCACAGATGTTTGGAACACAGGGCTTCCCAGAAGTCTGATTCAATGTTATTTTGAGCTGGATTAGATGGCAGAAATGAGCCGCCCACCTTTGCAAAAGGCAGACTTGGGAAAAGGCTGTGCCCTGAGAGGGAAACTCTTTCTCTGCACAAGTTGAAGTGACGCAAGCAGCAGTTCACACGGTCCCTGTCAAAGCTGAACTGACAAACAGCACTGGACAGATCCGGACTGGTTTTGTTCACCCAGCTGTTGTGCGCTTCTGTCTGTAAGATGAGACACAGACACCTCCCCTCCCCAGGTTGGCATCATTCGCTGAGATGGTGTTGGAAAGAACGGCAAGTTCAAAGCCCAGAGAGGCTGAACACAAATTCCAGCTGGAAGCCCACAATGACAGTTGTGTCTTGCTCATCCTGGGGTCATGGCAGGGGCGGTGAGGTGTGATGCTGTGGGCGGGGCAGAAACTGAGCACCTGTGGCCGCCTTGCCTCTCCCAGTCCTGGCTCCTCCTCACCCTTCCTGCCTGCCTGATGTGGTCAGGGTATCCTGCCTGGGTTAAAGCTTCCAGAAGCCACTTCGTCCACTGCGGTACTTTTTAAAAGGTCTTTTTGTTCTCCTTGAGTATGCTAGAACCACAGATGCAGCCTCTCAAAATGGTTACTGAGGACAGACTCTGGGCAGACCATAGTGCCCAGAGATGTCCAGCCCTGTTGCACCAGAAGAAGGCCAGACTCTTTCACCAGGTCTCCTTTCTTCCTGTGGCTGATTACTGTTCTCTTTCCTCACCAGTCTTTGGCCTAAATTCTCAGGTAGCAAGAAACCCACTTTTAAGGTGGGTTTAACCTTTGCATGGTTTCCAAACTCCTCTTCCCTCTCCTCTTTATGCTTCCTTCCTTCATACCGCTCCCCCAATCTCACAGGAGGGCCACCCATTCTCAGTTTACTGGGGCTCTTTAATTCCTTTATCCGTGGGCACACTTCGCTTTTAGCCAGGGAAAGAAGCCTCCTCTCTACTCCCACTCCGTGGTAGTGACTGGGTTTGGATAGAGGGAGAGGCTAGGCAGCCCAGTTCAGTTCTTCAGGCCCCTGGGGTGCGGCTTGGCCAGAGCTGTTCCCATCCAAAGGAACTAGGCCCTGTTATCCAGACACAAATGCCCACTGATCCCTCAGACCAAGGGTGTCCACCGGTGGTTCTTTTCCTCCCCCAGAAACTCGGCCTGAGGCTTTTCCCAGCAGGGACCTCCCCTTTCCCCGCTTCCTCCCCCTTACCCTGGGTCCCTTCCCAGGCCACCCCCCCCCCACCTGCAGTGGGGGCGGTAGCACGTGGCTCTGGGCGGCGGGTTTCCTCCCAGCCTCGGCAGCGCTGTCGAGGGTGGTTTCGCCCTCTCTTCTCAGGCTTCCCCGTGACTTCTTGCAAAAGGCTCGCCTCGCCCCCACCCACCTCCGCCGGCCCGCGGCTGCCAGACTCCGGCTGGCCCCCGCCTCCCCCCGAGGCTGCGCTTTCTCCCCGCCCCTGGCAGCGGCTGGGCTTAGGAAACTGTTGACTCAGAGTGTGGCCGGGCGGCCAGCGTCTGATGTCAGCTTGGAGCAGGGCCCGGGAGTGGAGGGGCCCGAGGGGCAGGATGGGAGGCGCGGGAGGCCGCTCGCGGGCTGCGGCGTGCGGGGCGCGCTAGGCGCTCCCGGCTCGAGGGTGCGCGCTGGGGGGCTGCGGCTGCCCGGGCGCCCGTGACTCACGGTGCGTCACCAGAGCAGATGCCCGGGGTGGCCGGAGGCTCCCGGCTCCTGCTGACTCATCAGAAAGCCCTACCGCGCTACCCGCTGGGTTTGGGGGAGGGAGCGGCTGGAGGGCGGTGGCGGAGGTGGTTTGAAGTCAGCGGGGAGCCGGAAAACCCCAGTAGGCGGCTGCGGCGGGGACCAGCACTGCCCAGGTCACCTGCAGCGCAGGCACCTGGCTGGAGACCGCGGGAGGGAACCCCTCAACCCATTTCCCCGCTGACCCCCGCAGCCGAGTCAGGGGCCTGACTCCCCACCCCCTGCCGCTGCCTTGCTCTGCCCCTCCGCGCGTCTCACACGCCCGGTTATCCGGAGAAGGCGGTTCGGGCAAAGGACTCCGTGGCACCCGAGGTCGCCCCCCCTTCCCTTAAGATTTTGGGTCTGGCGAGACTCTAGTCCTCACCCTTTCTACCCAGACCCTTTTCCATGGAAACTGCGCTTTGGTGCTGCAGACACCACATGATGGGCCAATGCGTGGGCCCACCTCTTTCCCGCCGTTAACTGCGAACCGAAAAGCCCCATGGCGGTCAGGAACTGCAGCAGAGGGGCCAGAGAACTCTCGGGAAGGGGTGTGGACAGAGAGGACTTATGTGCGTGACTGTCCACCCAGTCCTAGAACAGGGACAAATTACATAGCATACCTCAAGAGATGTGAGGCTTTCTCCGCGCAAAGTGCCCCGGCCCTCAGGGACAGGTAGAGGAGGAGGGGACAAAAAAAGTCTGATATATCCTCACCCTCCCTGCGTGATAGTCTGCCGGGGAGACAGCCCCAGGTGCACTTTGAGCAGTGTGACAGGAAGGGGAGGATGGAGTGGAGGCTTCCAGGTGGAGCTGGCTTGAGGGTTGGGACCTTGAAGAGCAATGATTTGATTTTTTTTTTTTTTTTTCAGTTTCTGACCGGGGCTGGGTTTGAACCCACCACCTCCGGCATATGGGGCTGGGCCCTACTCCTTTGAGCCACAGGCGCCGCCTGAAGAGCAATGATTTGAACAAACGGGGAAAGTAGGTTCTAGACAGCAACGAACGCCCGGGAACCAAAACCAAGAGGCAGGAAAGAGCAGGGTGAGTTCTGGGAATGGCAAGGAGTCTAGCTGGACTGGCAGAACCAAAGCTCAGAAGAGCAGCCCAGTCCAGCAGCACAGATGTCCTCTGAGGCAGGCACAGTGGTCCAGGAGGACCTGGAGTCACGGTTCATCTGCTGCCCTGGGGTACCAAGTTATGCCAGTTCCAGACAAGATGGATTCCTTCCAAGAATTCCACAGTCCTGCTGGATCACAGCTGCTGAACCTCCTGCCCTGCATGGCTCTTAATTGTTATCTAATAGACATCCTCTTTTGCCCAGATTTTACATATTTTCCTTTTCTACCTTTTGATCACTATCAGTTTGTCGTGATCTACATCAGAGTCTCAGCCCTGATAGTACTTTGGAAGCACCTACAGGTGCTGTAGAAAGCAAAAAACATGGGCCCCCTCCCCGAAATGCGACATCATTGATCTGGGGTGAGGACCAGGTATTTGCAATCTTTTAACAGGGAGCCAGGGAGAACCACTGATATAGGTGGTCACCACCAGAGGTGTCAAAGTCAGACCCCTACTCAAAGTGGAGCCTGCTGTCCTTCAGACTCTTCAACAAAACCCCGAGAACAGCTTTGGCAGACCTCCAAGGGCAGTTGGACTCCCTGAGTCTGGGAGTTACAGTCTTTCCCAGGCATCCACTCTGTAGCCAAGGCCAAAGGTTCCAACAGGAAGGGAGGGCGAGGCTTCTATTTGTTTCCCAAGAGCCAACTGACCTTTCAAGCTAATGATAACCACCACGAACCTCACTGATGGGAGAACTAGGCATGAGCAGCAACTGCAGCCATTCCCCACCAACTCTGCATACCTGCAAGGGCGGAGGGGGACCCCCCCACCCTGTCCTGCAACACTGGGCCTCAGAGGTGGAGGAGGACCCAACTCAAGACAAATTGGGGCTCTAGAAAACAGGTCCTCTGCTTTCTGGGAAAATGGAGGTGATGATTACTGCCCCAAAGGTTCTTGTTGGAGTATTTTGAGATAAATCACCTAGCAGTGTTCAGCATGGGGATAATTTTCATAACTGTTTCCTTTTTCCTGTTTTGCTAGTAACTCTTTTCACAAATTTAGGAAGAATCTCCAAGTCTGGCTCTCACAATTCCTCTCCCAGCATTTGTTCATCCCCATTTCCCCAGTCTACAGGGGTAGTGGAGAGGGAACTTAAAGCCACATCTGAGGCTCTGTGTTAAGAAGGTCAATCTTGGGGCGGTGCCCCAAGTGAGTAGGGGGCCAGCCCCATTTACCGAGGGTGGCGGGTTCAAACCCCACCCCAGCCAAACTGCAACAAAACATAGCTGGGGATTGTGGCAGGCGCCTGTAGTTCCAGCTACTTGGGAGGCCAAGGCAAGAGAATCGCCTAAGCCCAAGTGCTGGAGGTTGCTGTGAGCTGTGACACCACAGCACTCTACTGAGGGCAACAAAGTGAGACTCTGTCTCTAAAAAAAAAAAAAGTCAGGCTCAGTTGGCAGGGGCTTTCATGCTGCAAAGGAAATGACATTGGCTACTGGGGAGGTGACCAGCTGTCCTTTCCCAGGACTGAAAAGCAGAAACACAGAAACATGGCCTTGAGCCTGGTGAGGCTAGAATAACTACAGGAAGAATTCCTGACAAATGACATTACCTAAAGGACTCATGAAGGTCTGTAAAAGTAGAAGACTCCTCCTGAGCACAGGCCCTGTCACCAGCATGAAGTGTTCCCATTTGACAGTTGAGAAAACTGAGGCTGAGAAACAGTCCATAACTTGCTGAAGAAGCAAAAGCCAGCAGATGGTATAGTTGGGATTGGAATCGGAGTGCTCAGCAGTTAAAAGTAATGGGGCAACTCCTTCTGGCTTCAGCTTTAAAGATCCAGGGATTTGGTGTTTTTCTCCAGAAGCCTCCAAATCAGGTGTCCTAGAAAGGCACACTTAATCCTAGAGTATAGGCAGAAACCCAAGTACAAACATTAATACTCACGTGCTGTGCATTCTCCCTTTGAAGCCCTATCACAGAAAGAAAACTATGCAGCGTAGACAGTGTTTATCTGGGGCACTTCCTTTAAAAAAAAAAAAAAAGGTAAACTATTTTTATGGGCCTTTGGAGATGTAAAAGAGGCGCCACAATCTGGCCCCTTCTTTATTTTAGGGAGGCACAATTGTCCTCTCCTTTGGCCACTGGTGACAGATAGACAAATCCTGGTAATTTTGTTATTGGGATCCTCCCCGGCACCTCTTAGAGTAACAAGCTTCTTGATGTAAGAGCCCGCGGGCCTACTAGAAAGTGGGTATTCCTTTTCCCATTTTACAGTTCAGGAAACTGAGGCCGGAAAGAGGAACCACTGGGACCGAACTGTAGGTAGATCGGTCTCCATCCATAAATTCTTTCTCTGAGCCCGAAAAGGGGCCCTGACGACCCGCTGAGGACAGGATGGTAATCCAGCTGCCTTCCCAGGCCAGGCTCCCCCGCGGCTGGACCGCAGGGCCCGGAGAGGCAGGCAGCAGAAGGAACGGCCTCCGCCGGCATCCACCGAGGCCAAGGGCGGGGGCCGCCACCGCCGGGGAGGCGCCCATTTCCCTCCCCTTCCCTTGGGAACACGGCCCTGAGAGCCCGACTGCGGCCCCCTACATCCGCCCGGGCCGCCAGGTGCCCTGAAGCCCAGCCTCTCCCGCACCAGTTCCCAGGACAGCCGGAGTCTCGGCGGTCACGTCTCCCCATCCGGCTTCAAAGTGCGAGCCAAGCGCTACCCCGCCAACCCGCTGCCAGCAGGGCGGGGGAGGGCGGTGTCGAGGGCGGGAGGACGGGCGAGGCGGCCCCTCCGCCCTACGGCGCGGCGCTGGCTGGTCGGCCTGGGGTCCAGCCCCGTCGGCCGCGCCCGGGTCGGTCAGGGCGAGGTGCTGGCTAGGCCGCCAAGCGGTGGCCGCCGCCCCTGTTGGGGGCTCGGAGGGCCGAGTTTTGGCAGCAAAAGCAGGAAGGCCGCGCCTCCAGAGCGAGGCGCAGGCAGGTGTTGCTAGGGAGAAAAGCGCGCCTCGGCCCTGCCCCAGCCCCGTGGGCGCAGCGCCTTCTGCTGGTGAGGCCTGAGAGCTGCAGGGGACCCCAGCCGGACCTGAGGCCACCACCCGACTTGGGAGGGCCGGGAGGCTCGAGATGTTAAGCAGAAATGTCCGGTTAATTAAGGCTCATAGTCCTGTTGAAAATATAATAACTCAAAAATGAATCTTGCGCATTGAAGGACATTTTGAACTGGGGAGAAGTAAAAGAAAAAAAAATCACAATGCCTTTACCTAGAAAACAGCTCTCTCAGAGTGTTAGTCTGTCCTTCCAGCGATTCACATCTGCAAATCTGTGCATGTATGCATTCTTTACAGAATAGAAGATGTAGTCTTGGCAGCTGTGTGAACGTAGAAGCCTTATTTTGTTCACTACTCTATCCTCAGTGTCTAGAACACTATTAAGTATTGTTCTGGGTGCTCAAAAACCATTTGATATCTCTACCAAAATGGGATCATCACTTTTTTTTTTTTTTTAGAGACAGACTCACTTTATCATTCTCCATAGAGTGCTGTCATGTCACAGCTTACAGCAACCGCCAACTCCCCGCCTTAGGCGATTCTCTTGCCTTAGCCTCCTGAGTAGCTGGGACTCCAGGCACCCACCACAACGCCTGGCTGGTTTTTTTGTTGTTGCTGCGGTTGGGTCGGGGCGGGGTTTGAACCTGCCACCCTCGGTATATGGGGCTGGCGCCCTACCCACAGAGCCACAGGCGCCACCCCCATCATCACTTTTAACATACTTAAATTTCTTTGTATGATGCCCTGAGCCCCTAGATGAGAATATATAAGAGATTGATGGCCCACTGGCCCCTTTAACTAGACTCTGGAGGCTGCATGTCTTTGGAATTTAGAATTGTTCACAGTGTACGTATACAGTGACCCCTAACCCTGCAGTGGGGTCTGGGACAACACCCTGTAATCAAATACACCAAATTCCTGTAAAGTGTATGATCATTCATACCAAGTGGGATAAAATAAACATTATAAACAGTTTCATGTCGGTTTGGCCAGGTTTTGAGACCAAATGAGTTCAGCAAACTAAAGACAAATCTTTGGGTTTCCAGAGCAGTCTTTTTAGTTTTTTTTTTTTTTGAGAGTCTCACTCTGTGCCCTGAGTAGAGTGCTGTGGCATCCTAGCTCACAGCAACCTTAAACTCTTTGGCTAAAGCGATCCCTTTGCCTCAGCCTCCCATGTAGCTGGCAAAAAGGCACCTGCCACAATGCCCAGCAAGTTTTTCTATTTTTTTTTTTAAGTAGTGATAGGATCTTGCTTTTGCTCAGGCTGGTCTTGAACTCCTGAGCTCAAGTGATCCACCTGCCTCAGCCTCCCAGAGTACTAGGATTATAGGCACAAGCCACCATGACCAGCCAGGTTTCCAGAGTATTCTTAATTTGAATTTGAAGGGATGATGGACCTGCACAGGCCTCTGGGTACACCCACAGGTTTGGCTACATGTTTCTCTGCTACAAGCTCGCTCTCTCCAACTTGCCTGTCTACAGCCCTTAGTGCACAGTTAACCTCACGCAACTGAGGGTGCCAATAAAGAGGTGTGATGGAAGGGGTTAGACTTCTAGATGTGGTCATAACCTCTTCTATTCCCAGCCTGCCACCTTCAAACTGATAGACTTAAGCACTGTGTGGTTACCCCTTCTTCCTCCCTGGTTCACTTCCAGGGCTATACTTGTCCTAAAGGACTCCATCTGGGGATTTTGCAGGAAGCAGCAGGCCTCTCCATAAAAATCCCTACCCAGTGCACTACTGTGACCAAATGGCCAGTAACTTTTCAAGAGGGCATAGGAACCAAGACATACAGTTGGCTAATAGTTATTAGCTGTGCTGTTGCCATAGGCAGCCTTGTGCTAGGCCTCTCTCCAAGCTCCAGAGTGAATCTTCAGTCTCCTACTGATATTTCCACTTGATTCTCAGCCCAAATTCACCTCAGCTGCAATGTGTCCAGGACCACAAACCTCCCCTCAAAACTTGTCATTGATGGAGCCCATCATCCATGTGGTCACACAAACTGGAAACCCAGTTCTCTACCTCCTCTTTCATCCTCTCCAGCACCAAGAACGAGGATGCGTTGGCCTGGAAGAACAGGCAGGGATGCAATCACAGGCTTGGTCTGGACTGGTTTGGGGCTGGCAGAGAGAGTTCTGGAAGCTTACTTGGCCTATAATCCTAGCACTGTGGGAGGTTAAGGTGAGAGAAATTCTTTGAGTTCAGGAGTTTGAGACTAGTCTGGGCAAAAGCAAAACCCTATTTCTACAAAAAATTTAAAAGATCAGCTAGGTGTGGTGGTGCATGCTCATAGTCCCAGCTATTCAGGAGGCTGAGGCAGGAGTATCTAATCTTTAGCTTGGGTGTTTTAAGTTGCAGTGAGCTAGCACGTTGCCACTGCACTATAGCTTGGGTAACAGAGTTAAGAGTCTAAAAAAAAAAAAAAAAGAGACACATATGGGGAGAAAAGGGTCAATAGAGGGTGTCATGATTAAGTTGAGGCCAAAGCACAAAATATTCATTCTAATGCTAAAGCTAAGGTAATTACAGGACAAAGAAAACAAAGTGCAGCCTCACCCAACCTCTCCAAATGGAGGAGGACCTATGCCAAGGGTGACACCTAATGGGGTAACTCACCTGATAACATGGAGGCCAAATGTGGATCACCAAGAAAGAGGGAGGCATCCTAGGAAGATGGAGGACCTAAAGACAATGCCTCACTTTGGCAAATCCATCTTAGGTGAAAGCTGGTTGTGTGTGTGGGGGGGAACACATTTAAAATCTTCTATGAGCAGGCATAGTGACTCATGCCTATAATCCTAGCACTCTGGGAGGTCAAGATGGAAGTATCCTTTGAGCTCAGGAGCTTGAGACCAGTCTGTGCAGCATGTGAGACCTCGTCTCTATTATAAAAATTTTTTAAATTAGCCGATTATGGTGGTGTGCACCCATACTCTCACTGTCATGGGAGGCTGAGGCAGGAGGATCATTTCAACTCAGGAGTTTGAGGTTACAGTGAGCTACACAGGATTGTGCGACTGCACTCCAGCCTGAAGGACAGAGCAAAATTCTGTCTCTAAAACAAAAATCACCGGCTTGTAGCTATGTTTGGTGGCACACAAGCCTGTAATCTCAAATACACAGAAGGCTGAAGTGGGACAATTGCCTGAGGTCAGAAGTTTGGGACAACCTGGGCAACACAGTAAGATCCTAACTTGTAACAAAACAAACACAAAATACTTGCTTCTTGCAAAACACCCAGCTGGACACATGTATACAAAGACGGTCTCTGAATAACCAGTTGACTGGCTGCCTTCAAAGTCTTAATTTCTAAACCACAAAAACAGACCAAGGGATCTAGCAAACCCAAAAGAATTGTTTCTCACAGCCACACAGGGAACTCTCCCCTACAGATAAAAAGGTCCCTTGCTTTGAGGCTGAACCAATCCCCTTTTCTCCTAAGCAACCAATCCTAACTTTGCAAGCCTGCCTCAACCACTGGACCCTACAAAAACCTCTCCTAACCCTATCACTGAGTGGCTCCAAAGGCTTGCTTGATGCATCAAGGTAAGTAATAGGCTCTGTGTGGCTGTGGGCATGTCCTTGCTGGGCCGGCCATCTCTAGGTGAAGGAGTTCATAGCCCACCTGTAAAAGCCAACCCTGGAACTGCACTTTTCACAACCACACCCCTGGAGGTCAGGGTCTTCTAGCCTTTGGTTACATTGTTTCAAATGCCAGGAACATCCTCCCAAATCCCCAGGGCTGCTTCCGGTTCTACACAGAGCTCCAGCAGTTGTCTTATGAGACGGGAAACCTAAATTGTACCTTGGGACTTGCAGTGGCAAAGGAGTTAAATGTTGTTGGGAAGGGGAGACAGGAATTCCCTCTTCTGGCTCTTCCCTACCTCAAAACACACTGTAGTGAGGCAAAGGACAGGGAGGTGGGGGCACCTGTGACTCTCAGAAATGACAGAACATGAGCTTGATACTTGAGCAATCAGCTGTGCCTTCAACCTCTCACAATTGATTGTTGCAACATCTCAGGCAGAATGAGCAAAGGTAACCCACGAGCGCCATCTATTGG
Organism: Arctocebus calabarensis; assembly: GCA_963573935.1. Taxonomy (NCBI): domain Eukaryota; kingdom Metazoa; phylum Chordata; class Mammalia; order Primates; family Lorisidae; genus Arctocebus; species Arctocebus calabarensis. Next base: position 5,116 of record CAUYON010208745.1, on the reverse strand, counting down.
GACGACCTACCTTAGCTACCCATGCCCAGGTCTTTTTCGGCCCGAACAGCTGCACACCAGGGTCAGCTGGTGCACCTGTCAGAAACCGCACGTCCAGCTTAGTTGCTTCAGGTGCTCTCCTCTGCACTGTAGAAAACAAGCTTCACCTGTATCCTAAGGGACACTCTGAAATTTTTAAAAACATTTTTTGAGTTTTGAATTAAATGTGTTTCCCTTTTAATCCTGGCCCCATAGGAGCCAAGAGTTCTTTAGAAGGATTTTAGAATGATCTCTTTGTGTAATAACCTTACTTCTGTTTTATCTAATTTTTTATTTATTTTTTTGAAACAGCCTCAAGCTGTCGCCCTGGGGAGAGTGCCGTGGCATTCCAGCTCACAGCAACCTCCAATTCCTGAGCTCCAGTGAGTCTCTTGCCTCCGCCTCCCAAGTAGCTGGGACTACAGGCGCCCGCCACAACACCCGGACATTTTTTGGTTGCAGCCGTCATTGTTGTTTGGCGGACCCGGGCTGGATTCGAACCTGCCAACTCAGGTGTACGTGGCTGGTGCCTTAGCCCGTTAAGCCACAGGCGCCAAGCCAGTTTTATCTAATTTTTAAAGCCCCTTTTGCACTTTGTCATTTCCCTTATTATAGAAAGATATTTCAGGTTCGGCGCCTGTGGCTCAACGGGCTAAGGCGTCAACCATGTACACATGAGCTGGTGGGTTCGAATCCAGCCTGACCTGCCAAACAACAATGACGGCTGCAACCAAAAAATGGCTGGGCGTTGTGGCGGGCACCTGTAGTCCCAGCTACTTGGGAGGCGGAAGCAGGAGACTCGCTTGAGCCCAGGAATTGGAGGTTGCTGTGAGCTGTGATGCCACTGGCACTCTGTCTAGGGTGACAGCTTGAGGCTCTGTCTCAAAAAAAAAAAAAAGAAAGATATTTCAAAGAATTTTTGGAAGATGGAGTCATCAGCAATTCCATGTAGAGTTTCCATTGCCTCCCAAGACCGCTTATCAGGAGCCATCAGGGTGAGAGCAGGAATCCAGGAGATAATCACAATGACTATACATACTGAACCTTTCTTATATGTAGGGCACTTTATTAAGCACCTGAAATGTATAAACTTATTTAATTCTTACAACAATCCCACTTTTATAGGTGAGCAAATAAAACGGGATAATTCATCACACAGTAATAAATAATAAATATCCATCCTCATTATGGAAGAGGTATCTAAGGCTCTCAGAGGTTAAACAACTCATCTACGGTCACACAGCTAGTGAAGGTAAAGGTTTAAGACACCCCAAACCCGTCATTAAACTACTTAAGCTCTACGGCAGAGCTCTGAGCTGCACTAGCCAAGAGGAGCAACCCGTAGAGTGCTGGGGGATTTATGGGGCACAGAACAACTTGGTATGTGTTTAGGGTTGTGTGGATTTTATAGTTTTAGATACCTGCCCTGCACAGCATCCCTGCATATGAGGGATGTAAAGGGGGCGATCTCATCTAAAGTGTCAGACTACTTACTGTATGCCAGGCCTTGTGATCAAGTGAAGGCAGGTCTCTCCCTCAGACAGAACCTAGAGCTCAGTTGGAAGGTTCCAGAAGCCCACTGGAATGGAAGTGCCATGCAGCAGGGATTTGGGGCTGTTTGGGTCTCAGTGCTAGAATAGTGCCTGGCACCTAAATATATATAAATAATAAACAAAGGGTCAAGATATCTGAGAGGTGGAGGGACAGGTGAGAAAATGGAGGCTTCCACTTGAAGGCCAATCAGGGCCTGGAAAGCACAACCCCATCACATCCCAGATAAAACTCTGAAGGGAGATTTAAAGCAGGTTAATGACTTAATCCAACCAGTTTTGGAAGTTCACTGTTGATACTGAAACAGTCCAGGAAGGAGCTGGGAGGGGGTAGAAGGGCAGGGCTCTGGAACCAAGCATGTCTGGCCCAGCCCAGGTGCTTGGGTGGGGTGATGCTACACATCTGGATGGTACAGTATGCACTGTCAGCAGGCTGAGGCTGAGGGAAATGAGGTACAAGGAATTAGGCCTCTGAGTTGCTGGGCTGGGGGCTGAGTTATAAGAAGACAGAAATGTTGAGAATTAAGAGGTCATTTTTGGCTTGGCGCCCATAGCTTAGTGAGTAGGGTGCTGGCCACATACACCGAGGCTGATAGGTTCGAGCCCAGCAGGGGCCTGCTAAACAACAATGACCAAACTGCAACCAAAAAATAGACGGGCATCATGGGGGACGGGGGTATGTGTGCCTGTAGTTGTCTGATTATCTGCTGAGGCAAGAGAATCGCTTAAGCCCAAGAGTTTGAGGTTGCTATAAGCAGTGACCACAGCATTCTACCATGGATGACATAGTGACACTGTCTCAAAAGAAAAAAAAAGTCATTTTCAAGTAAAAGTAGCTGCTTCTTGGACATGATTTCATGCCCTAAGTCACTGGTTCTCAACCTTCCTACTGCTGCAATGTATTTTCATTGTTAAAAAGGGGTCGCAACCCACAGGTTGAGAATTGCTGCCCTAAGTTATCCTCTGGGCTGGACCAAGAAGGGCTGGCTCCAAGTGAGTGGAGCTCACTTTCCCTTAGAGAAGAGGCATTTAGGAGGGCTGCAAAGCAGTCACAGCCATGTCCTTCTAGAAAAGTCCAATTGGAATGAATCTGCCAATTCCACTCTCCCAGATCACCTTGTAGGCATCCTGATGAAGGGCTTGCCTGTGGCTGAAGTGACTTCAGCAGCCAGGTCACCCTGTCTCCCCAGACTCTCCTGCAGATAGATGGCATCTGGAATACATGAAGGCCATTCACTGGTACTATTTTTATTAGAGAGGAAAGGTGTAAAGGACTGGCAGTGGCAGAGGTGAAATGCTGGGCAGTTAGTGTTAGCTGTGACATCAGACTTTCCTTGGTATGCAGAGAGGAGAGGAGAATGGCGGCTGGAAGGTTGGAATGAAAACCGAAAAGTGTCTTTAAGGCAGTGCCACAGAATATTAAGGCAGGAGTCTTTCAAAGAGCTATTTTTCGAACAGCTATCAGGTGATTTTTTTTTAAATGGCTTTTTTATACTTTCTTGTATGATTGGAATTTTGAAAATTTAATAATAGGACAAAACAAAGGTTTCTTAACTTTGTAGAAAAGAAGATAGAAAGGAGGAACACAATGGGAGCTTAATAAGGAGAGAAAGAGAAGGAGCAGAAGACCAGCAACTGAGCCAAGACAGCACCAGACAAACAGGGGCCACCAAGGCGGATGGGTCAGGGTCAAGATAGTGTTTGATTTTTTTTTTTGAAACAGGGTCTTTTTCTGTTGCCTGGGCATAGCTCACTGCAACCTCAAACTCCTGGGCTCAAGCAATCCTCTTGCCTCAGCCTACAGGTATACACCAACACATGCAGCTACATTTTGTATTTTATGTAGAGATGAGTTCTCACTATGTTTTTCAGATATAAGGGACTTAAATGAGCTCCTAGAACAACTGTGCTTGATAGACATATATAGAACACTCCATCCCAAAGATAAAGAATACATAATTATTCTTATCACCCCATGGAGCATTCTCCAAAATTGGTCATGTCCTAGGACACAAAACAAACCTCAACAGAATCAAAAGAATTGAAATTTTACCTTTTGTCTTCTCAGACCACAAGCACTAAAGGTGGAACTCAACTCCAACAAAAATGTTGAACCCCACACAGACATGGAAATTAAACCTTCTGTTGAATGACAGTTGGGTGCAGGAAGAAATAAAAGAGGAAATCATTAACTTCTTTGAGCATAACAATGAAGACACAAGCTACCAAAACCTGTAGGATACTACAAAAGCAGTTCTGAGAGGAAAATTTATCACTTTAAATGCCTACAATCAAAAAACATAAAGAGAGCGGATCAACAAACTCACAAGCCATCTTATGGAATTGGAAAAAGAAGAACAATCTAAGCCTAAACCCAGCAGAAGAAAAGAAATATCCAAAATTAAATCAGAGATCAATGTAATTGAAAACAAAAGTAACATTCAAGGCGGCGCCTGTAGCTCAAAGGAGTAGGGCACCAGCCCCATATACTGGAGGTGGCAGGTTCAAACCTGGCCCCAGACAAAAACGGCAAAAAAACAAACAGACAACAACAAATTCAGAAAATTAATGAAACAAGGAGTTGGTTTTTTTGAAAAATAAATAAAATAGATAAACCTTTGGCTAGACTAACTGGAAATATAAAAGTAAAATCTCTAATAACCTCAATCAGAAATGATAAAGGGGAAATAACAACTGATGTTACAGAGATACAAGAGATCATCTCTGAATACTATCAGAAACTCTATGCCAGAAATTTGACAATGTGAAGGAAATGTATCAATATTTGGAATCACATCCTCTCCCTTAACTTAGCCAGGAAGAAACAGAGCTCCTGAACAGACCAATTTCAAGCACTGAGATTAAAGAAACAATCAAAAATCTTCCAACAAAAAAATGCCCTGGATGGCTTCACACCAGAATTCTATCAAATCTTCAAGAAAGAGATTATTCCCATACTGTAGAAATTATTCCAAAAAACTGAGGAGGAAGGAATCTACCCCAACACGTTCTACGAAGCAAACATCACCCTAATACCAAAACCAGGAAAAGACCCAATGAAAAAGGAGAATTTCAGACAAATTTCACTCATGAATATAGATGCAAAAATTCTCAACAAAATCCTAGCCAATAGATTACAGCTTATCATCCAAAAAGTCATACATCATGATCAAGTAGGTTTCATCCCTGGGATGTAAGGCTGGTTTAACATACACAAATCCATAAACATTATCCACCGTATTAACAGAAGCAAAAACAAAGACCATATGATCCTCTCAATAGATACAGAAAATGCGTTCAATAAAATCCAGTAACTGGCTTGGCGCCTGTGGCTCAACGGGCCAAGGTGCCAGCCAGACAACAATGACGGCTGCAAAAAAAAAATTGGCTGGGTGTTGTGGCAGGCGCCTGTGGTCCAGCTAGCTACTTAGTAGAGGTACTTAGTGGAGGCAGAGGCAAGAGATTCGCTTAAACCCAGGAATTGGAGGCTGCTGTGAGCTGTGATGCTACAGCACTCTATCCAGGGTGATAGCTTGAGGCTCTGTCTC
>CAUYON010208743.1:0-40745 GCA_963573935.1 Arctocebus calabarensis | reverse complement strand
ATTGTGGCGAATGCCTATAGTCCCAGCTACTGGGGAGGCAGAGGCAAGAGACTCGCTTGAGCCCAGGAATTGGAGGTTGTTGTGAGCTGTGGATGCCATGGCACTCTATCCAGGGTGACAGCTTGAGGCTCTGTCTCAAAAAAAAAAAAAAAGAAAGTTCCAAAACAAACAATAAATGAAACAAAAACCTGTTGGGATATTGGCTAGAATGGAGCTGAGTCTATAAATCAGACCTAGGGAGAGTCTGGGTTGATGGCACAGGCCACACCTGGGCGTCATGCCCCAACTCCCCTCTCAACTTTACATCTTACATCCAACATGAACATCAGTGCTGGCCCCTCCCATGGGCCCAGGCTCCTGATCTTGGTCCCCATCCAGTTTGTCCTCCCTGCAACAACCACCATGGGACGCCAGAGCATTTGAATCAGGGCTCCACCCTCCTCTGCTCAGAGCCCTGCATGGCTCCCACCTCCCCCAGAGTCAAAGCCCAAGTCTTATTCACTGCCCACCAGTCCCTGCTTGACCTGTTTGTCCCCTCCCTGCCTGTCTTTTTGCCCTCTTTCTGCTCTGTTCCCTCTGTCTCAGGGCCTTTGCACTGGCTGTTTCCTCCACCTGAAATGGCCTTCACACGGTTATACACATTATTCACTTTCTCACTTCAGGTCTTTGCTAAAATGTCATGGCCTTCTCAGAGAGGCCCCAGGTTAAACCCACAAGCACACAGCACTCTCATGTTCTGCACCTTTGAATCTCTTGTTTCTCCAAATGTGGTCCTTGAACCAGCAACATCATCTTCATTGTCAGAAATGAAGAACTCTGTGTCCCATCTGCTCAACCAAAAGCATGCATTTGAGCAGAATCTTGCAAGAATCCATGTGCATGGAATAGTCTGAAAAACTCAATATTGTGCAAGGATCCATCAAAATAAAACAATCCCCTGTCTACCAGTGTGTTCAGAGCCGATGTGCCCCACTGGACTGTGAGCCCTGTTACCACAAGCCTGGGTGTGTCTTGGCCAATGACATATTCCTGCAGGGTCTGGCACACTGTCAGTGCTCAATAATTGCTTATTGTATGGGAAGAACTAATCAGTCAGCATAGGGAGTTGAACAAACCCAGATCTGTCCCCCTAGCAATGCTTCCCGCCTCCTCTGCAAAATGCACAAGTGGCTGAATGTGTGTGCCCACCCCTGTGTCCAATCAGTCGTATATACACAAACCCCAGAAAGCAGTTGACTGCCCACCACTGCCATTGAAGGTTTTGTGGCTGTCAAACCATTTCTGAGGACCCCAGTTGACTGTGGCTACCATGCTGGTCATCACAGAGTCTATCCACCTCTTTCCCTAGCCCACCCCACCTAGCCCAATCTTGCTAGCTAGTGGGGGAAACTAAGGCCCAGACAGATAACACTGCCAGCTGTAAAACCCCAGGTTGAGAGTTTTCACTCCAGAACCACACAGCCCAGGTTCAACCCCCGGGCTCTACCTCTTATCAGCCACATGATCTTGGAGAGTTACTTCCTTTCTCTGGTCTTTAGTTTCCCCACCTGTAAACTGTAGGGGCTTATAAATCCAAGCATTGTATGTGGAAAAAGGACATAATCTAAGCCAAAGTTATCTAATAGAAACACTACAGGTACACTTTGTGCAATCATGTTTGATTTTCAAGTTCCTAGTAGCCCCACTAGAAAAGGTAGAAAGCAGCAGCTGAAATTTATTTTGATAATATTTTACTTAACAGATCCAGAATGGTATTACTTTCACTCATAATCCATGTAAAAACAATTAATAAGACAGGTTACATTCTGTCTTTCATATCAAAGACAGAATCTTTGGAATCCAGTGTGAATGTGAATTCAGAATTCACACCTCAATTCAGATGACCACGTTTTGAGGGTTCATCAGTCAGCCATGGCCAGTGGCTGTCATTCTGGACACTGAAGTTCTAGATAAAGTGCTAAGTGCAATGATGGGCATACAGTAAACCCTCAGCAGGCATCATGTGGCCATAGTATTATTATTTTTATTATTAATTTTTTTTGGAGACAGAGCCTCAAGCTGTCACCCTGGATAGAGTGCTGTGGCATCAGAGCTCACAGCAACCTCCAATTCCTGAGCTCAAGCAAGTGTTCTGCCTCCGCCTCCCAAGTAGCTGGGACTACAGGCGCCCGCCACAACGCCAGGCCATTTTTTGGTTGCAACCATCATTGTTGTTTGGCAGGCAGGGCTGGATTCGAACCCGCCAGCTTAAGTGTACATGGCTGGTGCCTTAGCAGCTTGAGCCACAGGCGCAGAGCCCATAGTATTATTATTATTGTAGTCATTGTTATTCACAAAAATATCAACCATGTATCAATTTGGTATTAGAGGATATGGCCACACGCTCCCCTTGAACAAGTCTATTGCGTACCCATGGTGTGCCAGACATCACTTCAGGCATGAGGAACATGGTGGAGACTAAGAACGCCACATAGCTCTGCCCCTATGGGGTGCCCAGTCTAGTGGGGAGATGGGGGTACACACATTACTCAAGAACAAAACTCAATAACTTCTGACAATGATAAATGTTATGATGAAAACATAAAGAATGATGGGAGAGTGTGGCAAAGGAGCTCCCTTAGCTGGGGTCAGGGGATCTGCTGGAGAAGGGAACATTTGTGCTTCACACTGCAACACAGCTGTGAGGAGGTGAGGAAGGGTGCTCCAAGTGGAGGAAACTGCAAAGGCAAAACCTAGAGGCTGGATCCATTAAAGGAACAGCAAGAAGATCTAGATGAGTGGGGAGGTTATCAGGTCTCAAAAAAGACTCCTGGGGGTCTCCCTGTTCCAGGCACTGAGCCTCAATTTATTTTTTTGAAACAGAGCCTTGCTCTGCCCTAGGTAGAGTGCGGTGCTGTCATCACAGCTCACTAAAGCCTCCAATTCCTGAGCTCAACTGATCCTCCTGTCTCAGTCTCCCAAGTAGCTGGGACTATAGATGTCACCACACCCAGTTAATTTTTCTATTTCTTGTAGAGATGGGGTCTCACTCTTGTTCAGGCTGGTCTTGAACTTCTGGTCTCAAGACATCCTCCTGCCTTGGCTTCCCTGAATACTGGGATTATAGGTGTGAGCCATCATGCCTGGCTCGAGGCTCAATTTTTTTGCTCCTAAAATAAGGCACCAGAACAGGGTCTGTGATGCATACATTCACTGTGTGACCTTAAGCCAGCAGCTCAGCCTCTCTGGGCCTTTCTATACTGTGATTAGAGACTCAGAGATCCTAGGCAGGCTTGGAGCATCCATTTCTCCATCTGCCACAGACAGCAAGGTAGGGGGCAGGATACCCATCCGCTGTTCCATAGGAGGAGCTCCCTCTTGGACCTGGCTGTCCAGGGTTTCTGGCTCCAGGGCTAGTGTCTCTAGGGGGATCGAGTAACCTGCCTGGCAGCCGGGCCCCTGCATCACCCAGGTCTAGTTACAGGCTCTGCTTACAGCTGCCTCTTCCAGCTGCCTCAGTCACCCTCATAGAAGCCTAGTAGGGCTTTGGGCTGTCTAGGAACTTGGCAGAAAGTCCAGAGGGAATCTCTGGGGCCCCTGGGCATTTGGGGGGCAGAGGAGAGAGGCCCTGCCTTCCCCAACACCTGTCAGATGCCAGTTAATTCGTTCCTCCCAGCCTGAGAGTGGCTAGTGAGTCCCCATCCATTCCTGACATTCCTTCCTGAGTCCTCAGCTCATAGAGGCTCAGTTTCCCCATCAGTAATCTAAGCCTTCTTAGATTCTCAAGAAGGGTAAATGAGCAACTCTTTTTAGATGCATAATTAACTGTATTGAATGCTGTGCAGCCTTGGGTTAGAGTCTTCCCCTCTCTGAGCTTGTTTCTGCCTCTGAAAAATGAGGATGAGAGGCTCGGTGCCTGTGGCTCAAGTGGCTAAGGCGCCAGCCACATACACCTGAGCTGGCGGGTTTGAATCCAGCCCAGGCCTGCCAAACAACAATGACAGCTGGAACCAAAAAATAGCTGGGTGTTGTGGCAAGCACCTGTAGTCCCAGCTACTTGGGAGGTGGAGGCAAGAGACTCCCTTGAGCCCAGGAGTTGGAGGTTGCTGTGATCTGTGATGCTGCAGCACTATACCCAGGGGGATAGCTTGAGGCTCTGTCTCAAAAACAAAAAAAAAGGGGAGAGTATTAGCTCCATGGGGGAAGGGGAATGTATCTCAGTTACCACTGTGTCCTCTGCACTCTTGAGGCCTAGTACATAGTAGGTACTCAGACAGGCTGAATTAATGTCCCAGAAAGACCCCCTGACTTAAAATAGCTGCAAGGATACGTTCATTCCAAATTTCTTGAATATCTACTGTGTGTTGATATGGCTTGGGATCTTGTGTGTCCAAGGCTTGATACAGAGCCTGGCATGCAGTAAGCACTCAATTAAGGCTGAGTGTCTCTTTTGAAGAGGATAGTTAGTACTCAGAATTCCTGAGTTGCTTCCCAAGCACAACTCGTGGCAGCCCAGGACAGCAGGGATCTAAGAAGATTTAGGAGGGCCCTACCTTTTGCATGCTGGGCACTATATCAAGCACATATGAACTCATTTCATGCCTGTATTAATCCTCCAGATAGTACCCTCATCTCCTTCCACAGGTGGAAAAATGGAAGCTCAGAGAGGAAAAGTCACTTAGCCAAGGTCACACAGCACGTAAGGGTAAATCTGGGACTCAAAGACTACACTGCCTCTTGCAGCCCTTTACTGAGTGCTCACAACGTGTCATTGACCCATGACTGTGGCATAGTCCAAATATTTTATAGATAACCAAGCAGAAACCCAGGGGAAGGCTGTCCCCAGGCCACTCAGGAAATTGGGGTGATGAGATCAGGTGGCACAGGCAAGACCTCAAGTAGGGACACGGATAGGTCTCTGGGGCTCTTGGCCCAGGCAGGGAGGGGGGCTCCTGGGTAATTAATTTTAATCACTGTTTGGAAATTGGGCCACCAGGAGGTAATTTGGAAGGAGCAACAGGGGTGGTTGCAAGGACCATTCAGAGGAGATTAAAGTGTCATTTATACCCAGGGGGTAATTAGAGGGCCCAGGAAGGGGTGGCTTTACTGGGCTGGGAGATCCAAGGGGATCTAGGATGGGGATGGGGTATCAAGCATTCACAGATTCCCAAGCAAGGGACTCTGGTGGTCTGTTCGGTAACTGAATTTGGAGGAAACAGAGAAACTGGGCCCTGCCCTGGGGCCCAGTTTGGGAGAGACAGAGAACAGTAAGGCTGTTATAGGGGCTCCACTTTAGGAAAGACAAAAGAGAGATGGCCCCTGCCTTTGGGGTCTTTGAATTAAGGCAGAAGATGAGAAGCCCTGCCCTTGTGAACTTAGGGTACTGGGGACTACTCCCCAGTCACTGCTCCTTCCCAGAGATCACATGTAGGAGGACAACAGGGATCACCAAGGAGGACAATAGGAATAACTAGGGAGGACAGGACCAGAATGAAAGGCCTAGAGGGGTGGGCAGGCAGGGAGTGCCAAGTGCTGCTGGGAACTGAAGACCTGACAAACGAACTTGAAGAAGACAAAGGCGGGAAATAGGTTTTGGAGGGTGGGGAAAGGCCCTGGGGTCAGAGCGGACAAGTCCTGTGAGTCAGGGCTCAGGAATGGCAGAGAAGCTGGAAGAATGATGTCGGTGCTAGGGGATGGAGGCGTGAGAATTGTCCAATGGTGGAGAAAAATGTGGAGGGGCAGGACCCCCTGACTTAGTGGGTGACCTCAGGGAATTTGGGGCCAGGTCTTCAAGGGAGAACAACAGCATTTATTGAGTGCCTGCTGTGTTCTAAGCCCTGTATATGCTTGACAAGAAGTACTTCACTTAGCCCAGCAGGGTAGGTGGGGGAAGCTCTTTTGACCATTTTATAAATGAGGAATCTGAGGCTCAGAGCGGCAGGTGATGTGCCTAAGGGTATACAGCCAGGAAATGGCCCGCCTCCCTTGGGATCAAAACCAAAGTTCTCCTGTGGTCCACAAAGTCCTGCATGCCCTGTCCTGTCCCCTCCCTGTTCTCTCCTCCCTCCTCACTCTGTTCCAGCCACCATTCTTAACACATGGGTGCAGTCCTGCCGCAGGACCTTTGCATGGGCAGTTCTCGCTGTCAAAATTTCTGCTTCTTAAGATCTTTGCATGACAGGCTCCTTCTCATCTTCTAGCTCTCTGTTCAAGTTTCACCTCTTCAGAGACACCCTCCCTGACACCCTAAGCTAAAATAGCCTCACCCTTCTCAGTCACATCATCCAGTCTTACTGTCTTTGGAGCACTGAATATACTTGATTTGCTTTGTTTATTTTTCTAGTTAGTGTCTGTGTCATCACTTGGCTGTGAATTCAACAAGGACAGGGTGCAGTCTGCCTTGGCCATTGCTAGGTCCCCAGCACCCGGCACATAGTAGGTGCTCATTAAACATCTGTCAACTCATCAAATTCAAGCAAAGCCCTTACAGCTCCAAGTGAGATCAGGGCCACAGACACCAGGTTTCTGTTTTTGGAAATTATTTCTTTTTCTGGAGTCAGAAAAACAAGAGAACTAACTAAACCTGGCATTTTGCCTCCATCCTCTTGTTTAAATGATCAACCCTAAGGGAGATGGAACAGCATCCTTGATTTACAGGTGGGGATACAGGCTCAGAGAGAGGTGTGAGTTAGTGAGTAAGGAAGAGATTAGATTCTAATACAAGGAAGTCTGATCTGATCCAACTGGAGTAGCAGCCTCCGAGGACAATAGTGCAAAATAGCTACCTTAATTGCCCCAGAGGCTCTGACTCCTGGGCCTCCAGGGAAGAGAGAAGCCAGAACGCACAGAAGGGAGGAGGTTCTTGTGCAACTACCAGAAAACATGTGTCTTCCCCTTGTGAACTACACATCCATTGTGGTCCTAGCTGCAATGCCCCTTCTCAGTGCATTCCCCTTAATCCATGAGAGAGCCCAGCTTTCTCCAGCCCCAATTGCTCCCTCTGTCTCTGCCCTGACCCCACATAGCATAGTGGGCCAGTGTCTGCCTCTGTTTCCCTCCCCCTATTCTGGAAGCCACTTGAGGGCCAATTAGACACCAGAATTAAGGTTCCCTCTCTGGCATCCCAGCATCACCCAGCACGGGGCATGGCACACAGGGAGTACTCGCAGCATTTGTTGATTGATTCATCACCCTGTCTTCCTGAACTAATGCACACCAGAGAACGTACAATCCTCTGGGTTCCTGTATTCGGGAAGTTCCTTCCCAGGTCAGCCCTTGGAAGGCTGACCAAAGTGCTTTCTGGGAAATGTAGTCCTCATTAGATCAGGCCAAACTCCCAGCAGGTCTGAGGTAGCCACCTTTGGACCCTGGTGCCGATAAGGAAGGGGCATCCAGGGTGGCTAGTGGGGACCCACACGTCCCTATATAAAGAGACATAAGAGAGGGCCCCAGCCTGCCACGCCACCACGCCACTTCCTTCAGTCATCGTAATGTCTGCCACTTTATCTGGACTTTCCTGGAGGACAGGTGATGAAGGATTGTGATACCAACAGATAATTCTGTGCTTCAGGCCTAGGCTCCTCTGGCCACACACAGGACCCCAGCTCTGGCAGCCAAGCGATGGTGATTTGGGATGGTGATTTGCGATGGTTTTCAATGGTGCAGGTGTCTAGGATGGGGGGGTCTATTCTGGGATAGTTCAGCCACAGGATGTGGGGCAGGTGGTAAGGCCTGTGTCCTGGGCTGCGTTGAGCCTCAATTTTCCTATTGCTGCTACACAAAGACAGCAAGGGGAGGAAACACACTCATGATAGCCAAGAGAAAGCCACCACCAAATCAAATCACACCTGGGTCTTGGAGGAATTCAAGAAGCCACAGCCCCTTAAAAATGGCTTAGAATTTCAGAACTGCAGTATCTGAAACAGTATAGAAATTCAGAGAACCTACAACACACAGAAATTGAAAAGAAATCTAGAAAGTCAGCTGGATCTGACTATTATCACGATTATTTTCCCAGGGTTCTGGAAAGATGGCTGTCCAACTCCTTTGCCTGCCTGCCAGGATGAGCAACTCATCATGTATCCACTTGATTTCCAAGACCCTGTCTCCCAGTGGCTCCCCTTCCACACAGCTGCTCAAGGTCTGAAATGTTACTCATGTCCCTTCCCTGCTCTAAAACCTTCCATGGCTCCCTAGTGCTCTTGGAATAAAGTTCACTCATCAGCTTGACTTTCAAAGCCACTGCTCACTTCTTAGGTCTCATTGCCATTGTCTCCCACCCTTAAAATAATGCAGCCACTCAGGGCTCCTCCAACATACCCCGCGAGGCCATCTTTGCTATTCCTTCTGCCAGGAACGTATGTTCCCCTCTCCTCCTGACAAAATCTTTCTCATCCTTCAAACCTGGTGCTGGTATCCCCTCCTCAGGCAGCTTTCCCTGCTCCCACCATTCTGGGCTGATGGGCTTGGGATTTTCTCCCTCCAGAATTTACCCCTCTGGGACCACAAGATAGGGCCACACCCAGGTTCAGCTTGGGACATCTTCCTTCCTGGGAGACAGGCAGCAACTGGTGTGTCCTTCAGCCTCTGGGGACCCAGCTCACCTGTCTTGCAGGCTGATGTCATGGTCACCTTTCCAAGGGCAGTTTGATTTCTATCTTCAGGGCCCAGCCCCAGGTAACCCAGCAACTCCTGCTTTGAGCCCTGGGTGGCCACTGCAGACACGAAACCAAATCTCCAGCACCTTCTTTGCCCCTTGGACAGAAGCAAAGGCTGATGTCTAAGGGGAAAAGTCCCCTCCTGGGTGACTCAATTTTCCACTTATTGTCACCTTCTCACCTTAAAGCAGAGGCAGTAACTAGGACCCATGAGTGCTCAGCCCTAGCAGAGGTAGGTAGCAACTGGAGGAGGCAAAATGGGGCAGTTACTGATCCAAGACAGTCTTGTGTGACCTCCCTCTGTCTCACCTCAACTCCTAAAATCAGAAAGCATCTCCCAGAGAGACTTCAGCCCAGAGAAGAATAGGGACCTGCCTGAGGCCACACAGCTAAGTTCCTCCTCTCAAAGTTGGAGTCTAATACCTGCACAGTCCAGGGAAGAGGGGGAGGGGAGGATCAGGGGCTCCGGGGCACCCATCAGATAGGATAGGGTAGAGGGGAAGTGGGGGTGTCAGCTGCCTCCCTAGGTGTGTTTCCCCACTTGCTTTTTTAGAATCCGTCGGTTCAGAGGGGACATGCTACTGTCTAATGAGGTTTATGACAGGTTGCTACCTGACTCCGGAACAACTTGCTAGGATCCCCTCCGAGGTGGATCCTGACCAGGGCCTTGAACGCCCACCATCTTCCCACATCCTTCTACCTAAGCCTAACCCTACTCGCTCAACAGAGTTTAAAACAGCTGTACCAATACATCCAGAAATCCTGCCCCTGAAAGAAATTGGGTCTCCTAGGATGTGGGAAAAGCGTCTGTGGGTGTCTGTGGGTGTGGGGGTGCACCAGGGGTCCTGAATTTTTATTTTGGAGAGGGAATTTGGACCTTTTGAGAAGATGAGGAAACCCAGAAAAATATAAAGAAATGCACTGTTGCAGATGAGGACGGTGTCTCTGGCATATTTCCATTTAAACCCTAACCTAGGTCCCCCCCACCAAGCTTGACGGCGTCCTCCTAACTCCAAGCCCCAATTTCCGTTCGTCTGTGGGTCACAGATGACAACCTTAGGTGTAGACCTCAGAGAGGGTCAAATGGGGGTGAGGGTCTAGGAATGCCTCCCCCAACCCTGGGAATCTTGCAAAAGCTTCTCGCTCTGGCACTTACGGGTCGGGGCAGAGGTGGTTCGCTGCACTAGCGCCCCCTCTGGGAGATGCCCCAAACTCGAGAGAGCGCCCCAGGCCCAGAGCCGGACGGGGGGCACGTGACCCCCACCCCGTAAACCAGTCAGCGCCCTCAGGAGGGGGCCGCAGTCGGCGACCTCCACCCAGCCCGGTGCTCTCCAAAAGAAAGGTTTTCTTTGTCCCTTTGTCAGCTCTTGGGGTACCCCGAACCCCTAAGCCCCCACTGCAGCAGAGCGATCCGGACCTGCTGGCCTTGTCTACCCGCACCGTGGCCCATCCACCGCCACCCAGGCAGGGTACTCGGTCCATTCCCGGCTAGGAGGGAGGCCAGAGAGGACTCAGGGGCGACAAAGGTGCGGCAGCTGGACCTGGAGAGGGGTGGAAGGGCCCCACAGTGCTGGGACTTGTACACTAGCCCCGGGTCGCCCCCGACTTCGCTCTTGGTGCCCCGCCCCCCAACACCACCTCCTACCCCCCACCCCCCGGCCGCAGGCCCCTAGCCTGTCCCGATCGCCCCACACCTGGGCCCAAATCCAAAGCTCCAGCGACGCAGCTGCGGGCCCCCATCATTGTGCCTCCTGAGGCCACCCCCCCAAATCTCCACCCGCTGCGGTGGCGACAGAACCCCCATCATAGCTTCACTCGCAGGCCCCCAGTCAACAATCCAAGCGCTCCCCCGCCCCCTCCCCCAACTGCGGTGCCATTGGATACCCTCTTGATGGAGCCTCATTCAGCGCCCCAGTCCAAAATCCAGCCCCTGAAAAGCTGTGCTGCCGGACCCCCAAAGCTGCTTCATACAGCGCCCCTCTCTTGAATCCAGCCTCCTCTCCAGCTGCGCGGCTGATGGGTAGCGCCCCCACCCCCTCTCTGGCCCCAATCCTTCCTTCCCTGTGGCAGGGCCCTCGGGGTCCTTCATTTTAGCGCCGGACCCAACCACCCTAGCCCACAATCCAGCCTCCAGACTGCGCACTGCCAGACACCCCCATGACAGCTTCTCCCCCGGTCCCCATCGCAGACGCCCTGGGGCGCTTACCTCGGAGCCGCTGTGGCCGCGAGTGCGCGGGAGGGAGCGCGAGGGCGGGCGGACGGCGGGGTGGGGGGGGGTCCGTGCGCGCACCTGTCCCGGCCTGGACGGCTCAGCCCGGCATCCCGGGGTGGGGCGGGGGCCTGGGGGCGCGCGCTCTCCCCGCCCCCCGGCCCGCGGCGCTGCGCTGGGGGAGGGGGCTCAGCCCCGGCCCCCCGCGCTCTGGCGTCTGCTCCAGGGAGGGCGCTGTGAGGTGGCCGGACCGGGGGCGCGTCGCGGCCGCATCTTCGCCCGCCGCCGCGGCCGCTGCGACTCGCGGCTCAGCCACCTCCACCCCCCACTTTACCAGCACCCCCCCAAGTCAAGCTGGAACCGCACAAAACCCGGCCCAGAGCGGTGGCGGCGCGGAGCGGAGGGCGGAGCCGGTTGGGTGGCTCTTGGCGAGGCAGGTTGGAGGGTCATGCTGCTTTTTTGCATCCAGATGATGAGCTTAATTGGGCCTCTCCAACTCCCTGCTCTGGTCCCCTTTGTCCAAACTCGCGTCCCCACGATTCTTCTCCAATCAGACTCACAGGGCCTATAGGCCTAATGCACGACCAGGACCCCAGGGGTATAGTGGCCCCCTTCATATATAAGGTCATTTACTCAACCTACAAGCATTCCCTTTGACAACACCCTCTGGACGTGTGAGGAAACTGAGGCACAGGGAGGTGTCTTGTCCAAGGTCATGCAGAGAGTGGTGGCACAGGTATTCGAACCTGAGCAGACTAGCTATAAAGGTCTCTATGGTGCACCCATTTTCCCAAGAGGGGTTTATTAGGGGATGCTGGTATCCCCTACCCATGGGAACTTTCTTGCCTGCTGCCTTTGAGATCCTCAAGACAGAGCCTTGAGGTTTCAGACACCTTCTGGTAACCTTGCTGACCCTCTTTATGCCTCACCATCCCTGTCCCAAACATCTCCCCATGTGCATGTCACCTGGTATGTCTCCAATACTAGGCAGGGTTCTGTCCTATCCTCATCCCCCCACACACACACCTCTGGTATACAGTAGGTGCCCCATAGTTACTTTTCTTATACACTTATTGTGTGCTGGGGCCACTAATTCCCAATAGTCCTGGAGGCTCAGATGGGCTGTGTGCTGGCTTCCAGAAGCCACATGGCAGAGAATGGGTGGTGTCAGGACTTGGGACCCTGCTCCCTTGGCCACGCTGATCCCTGGGCAACCTGCAGGCTCCCTGTCATCTGTGGAGACAGCCTGGCCCTCCAGGGACCAAGCACGTGCAGGGGCCATCCTGGTGACCACAAACCTCTGAAAGCTACCTGGTCTTCCTGTCAGTGGTTTCTGCCCTTACCACCTTCCGGCTGCCCCAGCATCCCAGGCAAATCAGCCAAGACACCTGCCACCATCCTCTGCATCCTGCCTACTTTGGGACACTGAGGCCTGGTTTTTAAGGAAGAGGGCTGAGTTGTAGCATCTCAGCTGGGCGCTGGGCATCTGCACCCTCTCTTTTCCCCCCTCCCAACTACTGCCTGTGCTGTGTCCACCCCCTGGCATGCCCTCTTCCTTGCCTGTGGCCTTGGCTGGTACCATCTGGGCAGTCCTGCAATCCATTCATTCAACAAACATTTATTGAGCGTCTGTTGTGTGTCAGATCTTGGGCAGAGGAGACAAATCCGGCCCCTGCCTTCAGTCTAGACTGGGAGATACATAAACTAATGGCCATAGAACTAAAGGGACAGGCGCAGGCTGAGATGGACAAGGAGGGGTCCATGAGGACCATGGGGAGGTAATATGGGGGTGGAGCACAGGAGGGGTAGGGTAGGAGGATGTGGCGAGGGCATTTGAGGTTTGGACAAAGGCCCTACGGGAGGCCCCACCCCCGTGCTGGGCTCAGCTGCCACCCAGGCTTCTGTGGCCATGAATGGGTCTTTCATGCCCTGGACGGGGACAAGGTCAGGCCTGGCTGCTCCCTCCTCCCGCACAGGGCTCCGGCCTGTCTGAGCCCTGACCGAAGGAAGGTGGCAGAAGTTCACAGCTCGCCCTCCGGATGAGCCTGGGAGGCCCAGGGAGGGGTAGGGCCTCGTGCGAGGTCACGGAAGCCAGCAGCGCCCTCCTAACTGCGGGACACTGGGGAAAGCACCGTCCCACTGGGTCTCAGTTTCCTCTTCTGGGTGGGCGCGTGGACAGCGCGGTGCTCCTGTCCGGCTCCGGTTGGGTAGATTCCAGGGCGGGTTTTGTAGGCACCCGCGGCCACTGAACCTTCTTCCCAGAGCGGCCTGGGATGCGGCCCTCGGACCCGGGGAGACAAGGAGGGGGGTCAGCCAGGATGGACTGAGGCTGGGCCCAGCGTCTGCAAGGAAGGGAGGCCCCTCTGCACTGCCTGCGCACTCCCCAGCAGAGCTCTGCGCTCCTCCACTCCGCTGTGTGACTTCTGCAGGTCCCCGACCCTCTCTGGGCCAGGCTGGAGCCAGGCCAGAGGACAGCCGCTCGGAGAGGGCTCCAGGGTCCCACTCCTTCGCAAGTGGGCCCCCCATCCTCATTTTCCCTGGCCAGGTATAGGCCCTCTTTAAGTCCAGGTAGGGGGTGGTCGCTGCTCGGTGGCGCCCTGGTCCTGGCTCCAGCCAGGGAATCCCCCGGGGACTCTGAGAGGGCAGCTCTGATTGGCCAAGGCCGTGAGTGACGTCAGGGCCTCCCCGACGCCCCCTCCCCCAGAGGCACGTAGGGGCTGTCGCGGCGGGGGAGGGACCTGGGGTCAGAGCCGCTTGGGGTGTCCCCCCAGCCTGAGCCGGCAGCTGGTCTGCGCAGACGTGATTCTTTTTGGACAGATTTTTCCCTCGTCCCAAATCCCCCTCCAGCCCCCCCACCCCCACCCCCAACAGCAGCTGCTTTGGCAGCAGATGCGCTGGCTAAATCCGCCCAGCTGGTCCCTCTGCGGAGCTAACCGCCTAGAGTCCCTTGGCTGGGGGTGAGTGCTGGCATGGCCTAACCCTTCCTTACTCCCTGCTCTCTGACACGTTTCTAGGGGCAGAGTAGATCCTCTTGTGGACCCTTCCTCAAGCTCAAATTCTCTTCTGGAACTTCTGAGAGGTTGAGGGTGGGGGTTGCCCAGAGAATGTAGCCTTTTCCAGAGATCACACAATACCCTGGGCCTGCTGCCCAGAAAATGCTCTATGTTGTGAATGTATTAATAATTATGATGATGATCTAACATATATCAGGCACCCACTATATGCAGCCCCAGGATTCTAGAACATGTCTACTGTTATAATACTATTCCATTTTCAAGAGTAGAAGTCTGGAGACAATTGATTTGACTGATCACAGTACTAGGAAATGGTAGAGTCAGGATTTGAACTCCAGCCTTTTTTTTTTTTGAGACGGAGTCTTGCTCTGTGGTCCAGATTGGGACTGCAGCCTAAAACTCCTGGGCCAAAGCAATCCTTCTGCCTTGCTTCCAAAGTATTGCAGGTGTGAGTGTTGCAAGTGTGACTTGCCTGAACCTCAGCTTTTAAGTGTATAGTGCTGATTTTCCTGGAAGAACTTCCAGGGAGTCAGAGATTCCCTAACGGAGGGCTCATAAGGCATGTTAGTTGTGACCTGGGATGAGCAAGTGAGGTCTCCTCCACCTTTTCCCTACCCTTTGCTTGAGTGCCCCCTGAGCCTGACATTGATCCTCCCTCTCCTGCTTCTTCAGCACAATCGTGGTTGCCATTGAGGATCCAGGAGGCTTTCCTGAAAAGAGGATGCAGCTCCATTCTAAAATGTCAGAGATACAGCTGTATAGGGCCAGACAATATTGCTATGTGTGTGTAGTTTTAATACTAAGTCTGCCCTGCTGCAGGTCCTTTGCATTTGCTGTTTCCTTTGCCTAGAAAACTCTTCCCACAGATCTCCAAGTGACCTTCCCCTCTTTGGAGTCTCAGCTTAGATGTCCACTGTACAGTAAGGCCTACTCTATCTCCCAGTTGTAGGAGCATATCCTCCCTCTCTACCCTTTTAGCCATGACTATGTCCTTCACTCCTTCATCCAGGATTCCCCAAACCACCACCACCCCGTCCCCTGCCTTCCCCTCTATCACTTTGCTGCAGCCCTGTGGCGTCTCTTCCCTCCTAGCTGTTCCTCCAACAGGCCAGGTGTAGTCTGGCCTCAGGGCCTTTACACTGGCTGTTGCCTCTGCCTGGTGCATTCATTCTTCCCCCAGATCTTCCAATGGCTCCCTTCCTCTGCTGTTAGGTCTCAAGTCAAATGTTCCCCCATCTCCTCTCCTTTACAAATCACCCCTCCTAATTTCCCTTTAGCCTATTATGACTACTTTGCTGAACTAGGAGGATTTCTCTCATCCATTTCCTTGTTTCTCTCTGCTTTCTCTCCCAGCCAACTTTCTGGGACAAAGCCAGAGTCTCCACTATGTCCCAAAGTTTAAAATAAGGCCTGGCACACAGTAGACAACCAACCGATGTGTTGAATAAATGAAAGAATGATTGAGTGAGAGGGGTCAGAGAGCTCACCAGGGCCTGCCCTCATTGTATCAAGGGAGAAATTGAGGCACAATTGAATAGGGAGTGAGCCCAGGGGAATATTGACTTTCCTTCTTAGCAAAATGGCATAAGGATGGCCACCTCCTCAAGATGGAGTTGAGTATCCGAAGAAATAGCAGCACAGCTCCGGGCACTTTGCACATTTTGAGTGGGGGCAGCCCCGAAGTTTGCCCAGAGCCCCTCCACTGCACTGTTTCCCCCCTCATTGAGAGAGGGGTGTATGTGTAAGGCCTGGGCACACAGTGCGCCATCAGCTACCCAGGCCGAGGGGAGTGGGTGGGGGCTGTCCAGCCTCAGACCACCCCCAACATGTACACAGCCCCTCAGACCCTGCAGGTGAAGCTCAAGCCAACTGTGTGTCTGCCTGGAGCGAAAGCACCATACTTATACCCTGGAAATAATAAATTAGAGACAAAAGCAGCAGTATCAGCTGTCTGATTTATAAGTGGAAATTAAAGAGCAATTACAAAAAAAATAAATAAAATAAAAAAATAAAGAGCAATTACAATGCTCCCTTCCACTCAGAAATCCTCCAGAAAGGCCAGATATCTTCTGGGTAGTCCCAGAAATCCCTCCCCTAAGGTTGCATCTGCATATGCAAATGAACAAGTGGTCCCATAAAAGGGGAAATGGGAAGTTTGGGAAGATGAGAAAGTTCTGGAGGTGGAGGGTGGTGACAGTTACACAGCAATGGAGTGTGCTTGATATCCCTGAACTGTGTACTTAAAAACAGCTAAAATGGTAGATTTTAAGTATGTGTGTTTTGCCACAAATTAAAAAAAAAAAAAAACATAGAAGGAAAACCAGAACTATTAGGGAGAAAGAAGAACAATAGCAAAAAAAACAGTAATGGTGGAAGGTGTATGTGTGCGAATGACCTAAGCTAGTGCCAGTTTGTCACTGCCACCAGGGCTGGGCTTGCAGGTGACACCAACGTCAGTGTGAGGGGGTGCACATCGTGGGTGCTGAGCTCATACTCGCACCCTTTGCACTTCACCTGGAAATAGCTCTGCCTTGGCTGTAAACCCTCGACGTCTTCAGTCTTAATGAAGGGAAACAGCCCTGTGGGTCTTGATCCTACTGGCTTATTTGTTCAGCTAACTTTATTAAGCACCTACTGCTTGCTGGATTCTATTGGGCAGTGCTGAGGACACAATGTGCCCCCATCTTGGCAGAGTTTAGAGATCAGGATAGGAGAGAATCAAGTTATTTAACAAATATTTATTAAGCACCTATTGTGTGACTGGCTTATTCTAGCCACAGGGGACACACAGCAGTGAATGCAATACATGTAGTCTCTGGCCTAGTACAGCTGACATTCTAGTGGGGGAGAAACAGCATAAATAAGAGAAATCTGTTCTGAGCCAGATGATGCTAAGAAGAAAAATGAAGCAAGGAGAGAAGATGAGGAGTTTGGTGTGTGAGTGGGGAAGACTTTATGTATTTATTTTTTGAGACAGAGTCTTACTTTCTTGCTCCAGTAGAGCGTGATAGCATCCTAGCTCACAGCAACCTCAACCTCAAGCAATCCTCTTGTCTTAGCCTCCCGAATAGCTGTGACTACAGGTGTCTGCCACAACACTGGCTCATTTTAGACATAGGGTCTTGCTCTTGCTCAGGCTAGTCTTGAACACCTGAGCTCAAGAAATCCACCCATCTCAGCCTCCCAGAGTGCTAGGATTACGGATGTGAGCCACTGTGCTCAGCATTGGGGGAGACTTTAAATAGGTAGTCGGAGGAGGCCTTGGAGGGACAATGGAGTCTGCAACAGCAGAAGGCAGGAAGAGGGAGGGCAGGTAGCTGACTGGGCATTTTCCCTGCCCCAGGGTCTTTGCATGGGGGGGCCCTCTGCCTCCCTCTCCTTTCAGGTTAACCTGGTTAACCCCTTCTTCATTCCCAAGGTGAATGTTTCAGTTTGAATCTTACTTTACACTAGACTGGCATCCCCAGGGCAGGCACCCCGGACAGGACAACCTAGGTCAAGGCTGTGTCCCAGTACCGCCCAACACAGAGCTGGCACTCAGTGGCACACAATAGAGACAAATGGATATTGAGTACTGTTCAAGCCACTGTCCCCTGCCCCTGCCTTGGAATGATGGGGCAAATAAGGCTCGTGGCTCCTGTTGTCTAGACTCAGTTTCACCTTCCAGAAGATTCCAATCTTCTATGATCAGTATGGGCCATTGGCTCTCTGCTCCAAGGGCATGGTGGCAGGTACACCCAGCCCCACCCTACCCCCATGCACCTGAGGCTGCAAGGGACCCCCTCAGCTTCTCTCCCTCTATCCAGTCTGTTTATCTTTCCATCTCTCCTCTCACTTCCTCACTCCTCAGCCTTGCTCTCTTGCTGTCTCTGTCTCAGTCTTCCCCTTGGTCTCTAAATTTCCACCCCCTCATCCCACCCCCTCCTTTGAGAGTGTAGAGATTTTGCCCACTTTGGGCAAACCCTGGAGGCCAGGAAGGAGGAGGGAGTAGGGAGCCTGCAGGTGCTCCGAGAATGCTCTCCCCTGAGAGTGGGTGGGTCCCCAAGGAACTCAGACTGAGGTGCTATGCCTCCCTAGCTTCGGGGATCCAGGGATCTGGAGGCCAGTGGGAAATTTCTCGGGAGAAATAAACACACGTGTCATTTACATAAAATCTGCATCAATTAGCATATTGATTACAAGAGTCCACAGAATCAGGCAAGCTGTTTGCAAGGGAAATAGTAACTTTATTTTATTTATTTATTTGAGACAGAGTCTCACTCTGTGCCCTGGGTAGAGTGCCGTGGCATCATATCTTACAGCAACCTCAAACTCTTGGGCTCGAGCAAACCTCTTGCCTCGCCTCCAGTAGCTGGGACTACAGGCACCCACCACAAAACCCAGATAATTTGCTTTTGCTCAGGTTGGAGAAATAGTAACTTTAATGATACATGAGGCTGACAGCTTCTCAGAAGGGAACAACTTGTCATATTTGCACTCCAATTTACAGATGGGGAAACTGAGGCCTACAGAGGCGCAGTCTAGGCACATTGAGGGAGATGATGAAAAAAATGGGGTCTCTGCTCTCTTGAGGGCATCTCCAAACAGCCAGTAAGGAAACAAGTAAATGACTGAAGTAATTTCAAATCATTATTATTATTATTATTATTATTATTATTTCTTGAGACAGAGTCTCAATATGTTTCCCTTGGTAGAGTGTAGTGGTGTCACAGCTCACAGCAACCTCAAACTCTTGGGCTTAAGTGATTCTCTTGCCTCAGCCTCCCAAGTAGCTGGGACTACAGGCACCTGCCACAATGCTTGGCTATTTTTTGTTGCAGCTGTCATCGTTGTCTAGCTGGTCCAGGCCGGGTTCCAACCCACCACCCTCAGGATATATAGCTGGCGCCATAACCGCTGTGCTACAGGCGCCAAACCGAATTTCAGATCATTATAAAGGCCAAGAAAAGAGAAAAGAGACTAGTAGGTGGCAATAGTCTAGGGGCATTAGGAAGGGCTTCTATGAGGAAGTGCCATTTGAGCTGAGACCTGAAGGAGGAGGATGAGCCACTTTGGAGAAGAAATAAGGGAAGGGCAGAGGGCACAGCTTTTGCAAAGCCCTGGGGCAGGAGGCATATCGAGGAGGAGGCACAGGTAGCTGGATAAGAGTGAGGAGGGTAGGGTAGTGGGTGAGGATAAGGGAAACAGTTTGGGTTTTATCTCAAGCGCATTAGGTAGCCATAGAAAGTTTATGGAGAGCAAATGAGATAATCTGATGTAACTTTTGCTCATAATCTCAGCAACTAGGCTGAGACAAGCAGATCACTTGAGGCCAGGCGTTTTAGATCAGACGGGGCAGCATAGCAAGACCCTGTCTCTAAAAATAAGATCTTTCTGATCACCTTGTGGGGAATGATGCATCTAGGGCATGAATGAATAGCCCTGAGGGACAAGGAAAGATTGACTATACTAGTCTGAGGGAGCAATAAGGGCATTGGAATGCAAAGACAGGAGACTTGGGGAGTAAGAAATAGGGAAGGACTGAGGGGGACCGCAAACTCTTTCCCCTCCATCTGCCACCCAAACCTGGCTCTTCACCCTCCATCACTCTCATCCTCCTTTTGGCTTAGTGCATGTCACTTTCCTCCAGGAAGCAACCCTGACTGTCCTGCCTAAGTCTGAACTATCTGCCTTCTCCCTGCCAGCTTCCTAGAGCCTAGCACAAGAAATAAACCCTGTGTGTTCCCTATGAGAAGGAAGACTCCAGGGTTCTAGGATCCAAAGATTTGGATAAACTGAGAATCCTCCCCTATGGCTTTGAATCCCATCTGCACCTCTCAGTGATGCCTGGTAGAGAAGGAGAGGGCAGAAGTGGTTGAGCTCATGGTAGGCAGGGGGAACTGGACTGCCACCAGCTGTTCCCCTCTACTGCTTTCAAGAAAGGGAATACCTGGGGCAGGGGGCTTCAGCCCAGCTCCTAAGGTGGGAGCCCAGCCAGGAGTGATCTGGAGTGGGAGAGAAGGAAGACTGGAAGGGTTAGGGAAGTGTCTATTTTTCCTCCTGCATCTGTATTTATAGATTCTCTTTGATGTCCCAGCATTGGGCTGACCTGGTTCTTGGCTGCGGCAGGAGGAGGAAGGCAGATTCTCAGTGCAGCTTCTGGGAGCTGGGCAAGAGCTGGGGGTGGGTGCTTAGATGAGGTGGTGCAAGGATGGGACCCCTGGGCTTGGGAGGGAAGAGGCAGTGAACTGACCTCTGTTTCCCCATTTGCAAAGTGGGGATGTCAAAGTGAGGTTCTCAAAAAGTTGAAATCTTGACTCATCCAAATGTCAAGCAAACACATGTCAATGATTCATTAACTCGTTATTGAGGGAGCCAGTAAAATTGTCAGGCTGGTGCTAAGAGCATTTGAGAAATTGGGTATCTATGGAGATTTTTTTTTCTTTTTAATTAAGAATGTTAGAGGCTGAGCGAAGTGGCTCACGCCTGTAATCCCAGCATTCTGGGAGGTCAAAATAGAAGGATTTCTTGAGTCCAGGAGTTCAAGACTAGCCTGGGCAATATAGCGAGACACCCATCTCTACAAAAAAATTAAAAATTTAGGCTCTGTGCCAATAGCTCAGTGGTTAGGGTGCCGGCCACATACACCAGAGCTGGCAGGTTTGAACCCAGCCCAAGCCTGCTAAACAACAACAATAACAAAGCTGGGCATTGTGGTGGGCACCTGTAGTCCCAGCTACTGGGAGGTTGAAGTGAGAGAATAAATGAGCCCAAGAGTTGGCTCAGCGCCTGTGGCTCAAGCGGCTAAGGTGCCAGCCACATACACCTGAGCTGGCGGGTTCGAATCCAGTCCAGGCGTGCCAAACAACAATGACAGCTGCAACCAAAAAATGGCCAGGCGTTGTGGCAGGTGCCTGTGGTCCCAGCTACTTGGGAGGCGGAGGTGGGAGACTCGCTTGAGCCCAGGAATTGGAGGTTGCTGTGAGCTGTGATTCCACAGCACTCTATCCAGGGTGACAGCTTGAGGCTCTGTCTCAAAAAAAAAAAAAAAAAGCCCAAGAGTTTGAGGTTGCTGAGAGCTGTGACACAACGGCACTCTACTGACAGTGACATAGTGAGACTGTCTCAAAAAAAAAAAAATTAAAAATTTACCCAGGTGTGGTGTCATGTGACTGTAGTCCCAGTTACCAGGGAGTCTGAAACAGAAGGATCCCTTGAGCCCAGAAGCTTGAGGCTGCAATGAGCTGTGATCCCACCACTATATTCCAGTCTGGATGACAGAGTGAGACTGTCTCTAAAAATTAAAAAAGAAAAGTTAGAATAAGACTAGTCTAGATAAAACTGGTAATGACCTATATGGCAATAAAACCGTCATTGAGTTTCTCTTTTCTATATCAAGTTAACTGAAACTTCACAGGGCTGGAGCTCTAACCAGATAAGAAAGAGCAAATTCAAGCAGAAGCACATTCTCCCAGAGCAAAGTTCCAACAGAATGTTCTGCAGTGACAAATGTGTTTTGAAATCTGTACTGTCTAACACAGTAGCCATCAGCCATGTGGCTATTCAGTGCTTAAACTATGGCTAGTGCGAATGAGCAATTGAATTTCTAATTTTTTTTCATTTTAATTGATTTCAGTTTAAATCTACATAGTCATTCATGGCTATTGGTTATTATATCTGACAGCACAGTGAAATGAAATAATCTGTTAGGGCTGGGTCAGTCAACACCCCAGTGAGGCATCAAAAACCCCTGCTGTACTCCCTTCTGCCTTATTTCCAAGTTTCAGCTAACTTTTCTTAATAGGTGTAACAATGACAATGACAACTACAGGAACAGCAATAATAGTAACAGATTCTCTTCAGGGACTGCACCCTATGCTAGGAACCCTGACAGGCACAAGAGAAGTATACTATTGATTCTACCCGGTCCCTGTGGTATCACTGAATGACTTCGTGACTTTGGGCAAATTGCTTATCCTTTCTGGGTCTTAGTTACTTTATCTGTAAAATGGAACCTACATTAACACTCCCCCTTGGCCTGGCACAGTGGCTCACACCTATAATCTTAGCACTCTGGGAGGCTAACGCAGATGGTTTGCCTAAGCCCAGGAGTTCAAGACCAGCCTGAACAAGAGTGAGACACTGTCTGTAAAAAAAAAAATAGTGGGGTGTTGTGGCAGGCACCTATAGCCCCAGCTACTTGGGAGGCTGAGGCAAGAGGATTGCTTGAGCCCATGAGTTGGAGGTTGCTGTGAGCTATACCGCTATGGCACTCTACCAAAGGTGACAAAGTAAGACTTTTGTCTTAAACCTCCCCCCCACCCAAACAAAAGAATATTCCCTCTGACTTCTCATTTGGTGTTTGGGAGAAATAAATGGGTTAATCCATGTAAGGCACTTAAGTTTAGAGGCAGGCACACACTGAGCACTGAGCACATGATGTTTATTGTGGTTATCACGGATTGGATAATTTTGCCTGTGAGTCATGTAATCTCTTTCTGTGCCTTAGTTTTTATATCTGTGAAATGGGGTCAGTAATACTTGGAAACTCAGAGAGTTGTTGTAAGAATATGTTTATTGGCTCGGCGCCTGTGGCTCAACAGGCTAAGGCGCCAGCCACGTACACCTGAGCTGGCAGGTTGGAATCCAGCCTGGGCCTGCCAAACAACAATGATGGCTGCAACCAAAAAAATGGCTGGGCGTTGTGGCGGGCGCCTGTGGTCCCAGCTACTTGGGAGGCGGAGTCAGGAGACTCCCTTGAGCCCTCTTGAGGAATTGGAGGTTAATGTGAGCTGTGATGCCATGGCACCCTATCCAGGGTGACAGCTTGAGGCTCTGTCTCAAAAAAAAAAAATGTTTATTCACAGAAAGGCTGTGAACACAGACCCTGTCCCATAATAAGCACTGAAAATATGTTAGCTATTATTATCATTCGTGGAGATAACCAGAGAGGTTGACTAATTTTCCCAAAGCCACACAGACAAGCAATGCCAGAGCTTAAGAGTTGAAACAAGGTCTTTCCAGCTAATGTTGAGACAGTGCCAGGGTCCTTTATGCGGTCAAGAGACAACAGTGCTGGGCTTTTGAGGACCCGGCATTCAGGCTCCAGGGTTAAGCCCATGTGGCAGCTGAACTTCCGTGGACCTGTCCCTGTGAAATCTCTGGGAAGCAAGGCATCAGGTGTTCCGGAACAGGCGCCTCTCTTGACAGGCTGGCGCACACATGGTGGGACAGCTGGCAGGGGACTGGTGGGCCAGGAGGAGGAACCCAGGGAAATGGGGTTTGCCTGGCCAGAAAAAAAGCAATCACAAGCTACCCACCCCCAGACAGGAGCCACGTACCTCCTCTGTCCTGGTCATCTGCATTTGGCAATTTTTTTTTTCTTTTAGAGATAGGGTCTCCTTCTGTCGTCCAAGCGGGAATACAGGGGTGTGATCATAGCTCACTGCAGCTTTGAACTCATGGGCTCAAGAGATCCTCCCCACCTCAGCCTCCTAAGTAGCTGGGATTACAGGTATACCACTGCACCCATGATTTGGCAAATATTTATTGAGGGCCTGGGGTGTGCCAGGTGCCCTGTTGAACCTATTTGCTAAGCAATATGTTAGGAGGCTCCTTTACAGATATGGAAATTACTGCTCAGAAAGGGGCAGTCTCTTGTCTGGGACACACAGAAAATATTAATAAATGGCAAAACTAGGATTGCCAGTCAAGGCTCCTGCCTTGCTTTAGGGTCTTTGTGCGTGCTGTTTCTGCTGCCTGGAGCACCTTCCCCTGACCTTTAATGTGAAGCTTAGATGACAACTCCTATGAAAGGAAAGCCTTATAGGACCCACCGGCTCCCTGACCCAACCCAGAGCTGCCGCTGTGCACCCCCCACCAGGGCTCACCGACCTTCATCCCTCACTGCGACTACAAACCTCAAGGGAGGGGGACATGGGCTCTGCCAGGGTCACCGTTATATCTCTGGCCCCCAGCACACGTTTGCAGATAGCAGGTGCTCATGAAGTGTTTGTTGAATAAGATGCATGAATAGATGAAGGAATGAAGTCAGAATTTCTATCAATCCTACACTTCAAAGTTGGAAATGCCCAGGCTCCCATGTGGGAGGCCATATATGGGTGCCAGAGGCTCTGTTGGGATTTGAGCGGGTTTGGATGGAGAAAGATCCCCTCCAGTGGCTTCCTGATCAGAGGAGGCCAGCCCAGGATGGATGTGTTGGGTGGAGGGTCCCTGCAGATATCTGCTGTGCCCAGGAAACCCTGGGCCCCAGAAGCTCTGGTTGTCACAGAGGCTCTGAGTCACAAAACCTGTGATGTTGCCTCGAAGGAAGAGCTACAGGACTGGGGGGTCACGTTTCCAACTGACTGTAAAAGAGTGGGGTGAAGGTTAGTCGGGCGTTTTGGCGGGCGCCTGTAGTCCCAGCTACTCAGGAGGCTGAGGCAAGAGACTCGCCTAAGCCCTGGAGTTGGAGGTTGCTGTGAGCAGTGTGACGCCACGGCACTCTACCGAGGGGCGGGGCGAGAAAGTAAAACTCTGTCTCTACAAAAAAAAAAAAAAAAAAAGAGTGGGGTGAAGGGATACCCAGTAAAGGGGTGGAGCTGTAAGAGGGGAGGGGGATGGGCTGGGGACAGGTAAGGCCTGGTGGGAGGGCCCCCCTAAGTTCTGCCCTCCCCTGGGGCTTCAAGACACGAGGGTCAGGAGTGTCCCATGTTACTGGGTTTCTGTCCATTCTGAAACCTGACCATGTTGTTCCTAGGGCTTGGGGTCGCCCCCCAACATCCTGCACTCCATCCCTCCCTCCCTCTTCTTGAGTCCTCCAGGTTCCTTAGGAACCCCCCCCCCACTTTAATCAGCTGTGTCCCTCTGTATTTATAGCAGTGCAGGCCTGTGTCACTTTGCTTCCGAAAGGGATTGTGTCTGTATTCCTGCCTTCAGAAACCCCCCCGCACCTGTTGCAGCCAGAGGGGGCAACAGTGCCAGCAGAAAGGGGCGCAGTGCCAGGGGGGAGTGAGTGGCCTCACTTTCTGGAGCCACTTGGGGGAGGATGCTAAGCTGGGCCCCTCCCTGAGGTTCGCCCTCCCATTGCGCACCCCCTGCCTTCTCTGAGCCCTTCCCATCTCGCCCCTTTTGGGGCCCCCTCTCCCCACACACAAACCCCGAGCTGCCTGGTTCCCAGGCCCCGATGGGCCCCTGAGGCCACAAGGCCCCCTCCTCCCTAGCCCACCCATTGTCCTAGGCCTGGGGTCCAGGCAGCTGGGCGGGCAGGGGGCTGCAGGCAGGGGATGGGAGCTGCCTGCTACTCACGCGTCTCTGGGCAACGCTGGCAAAACTCAAGGCTGGATATAGAGTTGGCACTGTTCCCTGGGAAGGGACAGAGGGGGCAAGGTGACCAGAGGGATCCTGCAGGTCTCACACGGGGGATGCCAGGGGCGGATCTAACTGCCCCAGGTGGGAGAGACAGGCCATGGGAAACCTTGTCTGTACGTTGTTCTCATTGTGACCCCCAACTCACTCAGTCCCCTTCCTTCCTGTTCAGGCCACATTACTCTGCCAGGCCTCACAACCGTCTTCCATGCCTGCCAGATGGTTCATCAAAACAGCCTTCTAGGCTGTATTCTGCAACCAAATTCCCTTTACAAATGACGAAACTGAGGCCCAGAGAGCATTTGCTAACTAGAAAGATAAGAAACCTCATTTTGGGGGAGTCTAAGCTCTGCTGTTTTCTCCCCAAATGACCCAATAGCATCAATTTCCTCATCTATATGATGAGTGGGCAGCAATGCCTGCCTCTGGGGTTGTTCTCTGGATTTTCAGGCTACTTTGTGCAGAATAAGACACTTAGCGTAAGCCCAGGGTTCAAACTCAGGCTGCCCTTTACCAGCTGGGGAATTCTAGACCAGGTTTCCTATCTATGCCTCTGTTTCCCCATCGATAAAATGGGGATTATATGTAATAGCATCTTCTTTGTCAGGTTGCCGAGACCCTAAAAGGAGTTGATTCATATATATATAGGCTTATAGTAAACCCTTTATAAATGTTAGATGTTACTATTATTTTCTCCCTCTGAGTCTGTGCTTCTTATGAGACTGTGCACATGGGGGCTTCATAGTCTCCAGGGCCACAAGACCTCCAAGCTTGGAGTCAGAGATTAAGAGCCTGAGATAGTTTCCCGAGGCAATTCTATCTGGAAACCAGTCACCCTGCCTGGTGAGAAATATAGTAGGTTTCCCCCCACACCCCTAGCTCCTATGCCTAGACAGTATAGACCACTCAGAACCCTTCCATGGTGGGGGCTCTCCTCCTCCTCCTCCTTCTTCTCCTTCTTCTTCTATTTTTGAGGCAAAAATCTCACTCTGTCACCCAGGCTAGAGTGCTGTGGCCTCAGCCTAGCTCCCAGGATCCTTAAACTCCTAGGCTCAAGCAATCCTCCTGCCTGAGCCTCCCTAGTAGCTGGGACTATAGGGCATACAGCCACACCCAGATAATTTATTATTATTATTTTTTGTAGAGATAGAATCTTGCTGTTTCCCAGGCTGGTCTCAAATTCCTAATCTCAAGCAATCCTCCTGCCTCAGCCTCCCAAAGTGCTGGGATCATAGATCTGAGGCACTGCACCTAGCAGGGCTCTAACTCTCTCCCTATCAGGATTATCCAGAGAGCACAGAACAAAGCCCCCACCCCCAGCCCAGCCTGGACTTTGACTCCCAGGTGCAGAGGACTGCAAGCTCTATGTTCTGCATATAAGTAAGTGAGCCTGGTGGGTCCTCAGCCGAAGCTGCTGGGACGGGGTCCCCCCCAACGCTCCCACTCCAAGCACAAATGGCAGCTTTCTCATGGGGAGAAGAGGCCCAGCTGTCCCCTCCACCTGCCTCAGCAGCCACCACAGCAGATACTCCTGCCCCTGCTTCCTTTTTGGAGTTCACTGGACATCAGCCTGCCAGATGCCCCACAGCGCTGCCCTGTCTTCTGGAACTACCACAAACCAACACTAACAGCTCTACCCAGCACTTACTGATGGACACCTAACATGTGTGATCACATTTATTTTTTTTTTTTTTGGAAATTATTTTATTTTATTTGCAGTTTTTGCCTGGGGCTGGGTTTGAACCTGCCACCTCTGGCATATGGGGCCGGCGCACTACTCTGTTGAGCCACAGGCACCACCCCGTGTGATCACATTTAATACCCTCAACCGTTGCAAGGAGGCAGGTACTATTGTGATCTCCATATTACCTCTTTGAGGCCCAGAGAGATTCTGTCATTTGCCCAAGATTACACAGTAGGAATTCAAATTCCAGGCTATGCTCTTAATCAGGACCTTTCCTGCCTATCACAAAAAATAAACAGCTAAGTGTGGCCTCAGAGGTTGCTGTGCAAGCCTGGGAGGTCTGTGCTGTGACCGACCCCATTGCACTGAAGAGGAAAGGGAGGCTCCGAGAGGGTGAAGGCCAAAGGGCACAGAGCATCTGGGCAAAGGAAGAAAGACTGGCACAGGAGTCAGCTTGTTTCTGAGTGAATGAAAGCAGGAGGTAGGGAGAAAAGGAGAATGGATGGATGGAAGGTTGGTTAAATGGGCAGGTGGGTGGGTAAATGGGTGGATGGATGAATGAGTGGATGGATGGATGATAATGGATGGATGGGTGGATGGATGCAGAGGTGAGTGAATGAATGGATAGATGGATGAGTGGGTGGGTAGATGAATGGGTAGATGGGTAGGTAGATGTTTAGGTGAATGGATAAATGGGTGGATGGGTGGAAGGATGGGTGGGTTGCTTTCCATCCTTCTCCTGTAGGGAGCGCTGATCTTGGTCCACAATGCAGATGAGATGAGGGTGGGAGCATGGTGGGATAGACTCTATTGGAGAGGGTTCCAAATAGATTGAGAGCGCTTCTGGACTCAATTCCAGGACAGGGTTTAAAGAAGTAACCGGTCATTCACTCCTTCAACAAATACTTATTAAGCACCTGCTACATACCAGGTGCTATTCTAGTCCCAGGGGATCTGGCAGGGAAAAGAGCAGATAAGACCCCTCTCCTTGAGGAGCTGATAACCTCAAGAGCACATGGGGAGTGTAGCAGCCCCATTGGAGCAGATTCAGGAGGAATGGGGTGGTGGCAGGGAATTGGAGACAGTAAGTGCAGACAGACGACTCTTGGAATTTTGCTATAAAGAGAAGCAGAAAATTGGGATGGTCACCAGAGAGGGATATGGGTCCGGTGAAGTAGGGTTAGAAAGGCGAGAAGAGCCTTGAATGGTGCAAACACTCCTGAAATGGATGCTACTAAATATACTTTTATTAGATAATAATTAAAATCATTATCCTAATGAGGGCTATTACCAGTTCCTGATGCTTTGGGCAATTCCCAAATAGCTCCAAAGCCTGTCATCCCCTTCAGACCCACGAAGGAAGGGCTAAAAGTAACAGCAGGGGCCAAGGGCTCACAGCCCAAGGTCCCAAGGGTCTTTATGTGGAGGTTGTTGATTTTGATTTTAATGTGTTAGTTTCAAAGCCCAGGAGGCCACAGGCTCCTGCCTGTCAGCCTCAGGAACAGTAATGAGGCTTCTCCAGGGAGGATGAAAAGTTGCAAGCAGCTTCAAAAAGTTGGGGGGCTGCTGTAGGAACAGACTTGGATGAAGGCTGAGAAGGGGGGACTCTCCCAGTCTGCCTATCCTACCAGCTTAGAGAGTATGTCTGAGAGAGGGTGAATCCTTTAGCTGGGCCTGAATACAGGTAACTTCAGCCAATGAACATTTATGGAGGGCACGCAGAGTCAAAGGCCCCAGAGCCATATGGATCACGAACTGGTGCACAAACTACATGTGTGGTTCCCCCGATAAGCCTGTTTTTTCGTTTAATCTCAGAGCCTCATCTACCCATTGGTGAAATGGTATTCCCATTTCACCAAATCACCAAATCTGTCTCTCCAGGATGTGTACGTGTGTATGTGTATCTTCACTATATTTAGTGTGTGTGTGTTCTCGCAAAATGCTCCAATATTCACTTTTTTGTTAGGGTTACTCTCTTTCCTCATTTGAATGTCAGCTCCATGAGGACAGGAATTTGTGCAAATTTTGTGCCCTGGTATAACCTCTCTGCCTGTTAGGCAGTAGGTGCTCTGTCAATACTTATAGCATGGGCTTGGCGTGGTGGCTCGCACTTGTAATCCCAGCACTTTGGAAGGCTAAAGTGGGAGAATTGCTTGACGCCAGGAGTTTGATACCAGCTGGGGCAACATAGTGAACTACCTTTCAAAGAAGTAAAGATTTTTTAAAAAACTTTGTAGAATGCATAAATAAAAAGCACTATAGAGCACCTAGGCCAGACCCTAGGTCCAGCATTTCCTAAGTATGCATTTATTTAAATCCCCAAGAAGTCCCATGAGGGAGATAGTATTATGGTCCCATTTTACAGATGGCAAAAGTCAAGCATAGAATTGTGAGATTCTAACCACCAGGGGACACTGCCTCTCAGCCTGGACACCTGTGGGTTTGTCTGTGTGTGTTGTTGGCCCAACCGAGTATATGAACATCAAACATACTAGGATGGGGGCCCTTTCAGCCCCCTGACCTTGAGCCAGCAGGTGAGGGGGTTCCCCAGTCCTAGAGGCTGGAGAAGAGAGTGCAGATGGGTGGCAGGTCCTGCCTCTGTGCCTTGTTCCTTCTCTTGGAGCAGTTTTGCTCCCTTCCAACTCTGCCTGGATCCAGCCCAGCTGCTGATCTACAGAACTTGAGTCCCCCTGGGGACAGGGGCAATCAATTAGAATTGGCAGCACCCGCCTAAGTAAAAGTCCTGCTTTAATAAGGAGGCTATGGAACCGCTGTGGAAACAGACAAGGAGCTGAGCCAGACTGGGGTCAGGGCTCCAGGGTCCAGTAGCACCAGCACCCACCTGCCTGTCAAATTGTGAGTCCTTGTTCTTTCATTATGTTCATTATCATAAGCCCAGAGCTATCTACAGACCCTGGCAGAACAACCTTGAACACAGGCAATCTTCAGACATTTAGTGAGTGCCGACTGTGTGCTAAGCCTTGTGTTGGTTCCAGACGTGTTCCCAAGGGACTGGAGAAGGCACAAGGGCACCTTCCTGGAGGAGGTGACACATAAGCTGACATCTGAAGGATGAAGCAGGGCAAGGGGCAGGAGTGTTACAACATGGTTAAGAATCAGGGCTCGGCGCCTGTGGCTCAACGGGCTAGGGCACCAGCCATGTGCACCTGAGCTGGTGGGTTCGAATCCAGCCCAGGCCCGCCAAACAACAATCACAGCTGCAACCAAAAAATCGCTGGGTGTTGTGGCAGGCGCCTGTAGTCCCAGCTACTTGGGAGGCGGAGACAGGAGACTCGCTTGAGCCTAGGAATTGGAGGTTGCTGTGAGCTGTGATGCCATAGCACTCTATCCAGGGTGACAGCTTGAGGCTGTCTCAAAAGAAAAAAAAAAAAGAATCTGTCCTTGTGTTTGGGGTACAGTCCTTTGCTGTATCCAAAGCAGATAACACAGCAAAGGAAAACTCAGATTTCTGGAATTTCATCTTGACGTCCTTAACTAATTACATGCGTAAAGACCACATTTCCAAACAAGGTCATATTCTGAGGCACAGGGTAGACATAATTTTTTTTTCTTTGCATAAGGGCACTTATTGGTGTCTCTTTCCCCCTCTAGAATGTCAGCTCCAGGAGGACAGGACGTTTGTCTATCCTGGCTATCACAGTGTCCCCTGTGCTTAGAATACTGTGTGGCACACAGTAGGCACTCAGTAAATGTCCATTTGTTCAGCACATGATTATGAAGCAAGCACTGTATTGGTCTTGTAACAGAGAGGGGGAGTTTTTCTTTCTTTTCTTTTTTTTTTTTTAGACAGAGTCTCACTATGTTGCCCTTGGTACAGTGCTGTGGCATCACAGCTCACAGCAACCTCAAACTTTTGGGCTTAAGTGATTTTCTTGCCTCAGCCTCCCAAGTAGCTGGGACTACAGGCACCCACCACAACACCCGGCTATTTTTTGGTTGTAGTTGTCATTGTTGTTTGGCAGGCCCAGATTGGATTCTAACCACCAGCTCCGGTTTATGTGGCTGGTGCCCTAGCCGCTGAGCTACAGGCTCAGAGTCAGAGAGGGGGAGTTTTTCATGTTCCAAGGGCCTGGGGTGGAGACAGTGATGGAGGGAAAGCACCCAGGGGACTAGGACTTCTGCTTTTTCTCTGCAGGTTTGGGAGCCAACAGCAATAATAGAGGCCCTAATTAAGGCAGCGGAAGAGAAGCACTGATGGAGACAGGGATTCCACAAGAGGATAGAGGCCTTTTGAGGACCAGGATGGAGGAGAGCAGGGCAGGAGGGAAGGGGCAGTCAGGAAATCCCATCCACGTCCTGGAGAGCCTGCCCCAGCCCTGGCTGCAGCTCCCCAGCTCCAGCTCTGGCTGCTCCCTCCCTCTAGTCTGTTTGGGAGAGGCGGAAGCAGCCAGAGGAAGGCAGGGCTGAGGCAGGAAGGGGGTCCTGTGTGGACCAAAGAGGGGGTGGGGAGAAAAATACAGAGCCTGAGAAGGTGAGATGGAGGAGATGAGGAGAGTCGGAAAGAGAGAACCCAAGAGAGACAGAGACACAGAGAGAGAAACTGAACTGAGGACCGACAGATTAAAGGAAACACAGAGAGATAGAAGCAGAGGGGACAGAGACAGTCAGAGATAAAGGGAGACTCAGGAAGGTGAGGTGGCTCATGTCTGTAATCTCAGTGGTTTGGGAGGCTGAGGTGAGAGGATTGCCTAAGGCTAGATGCTCAAGACCAGCCTGGGGCACATAGCAAGACCCTGTCTGTATTTCTTAACAAAATAAAATAGAATAAAATAAAGGGAGAGACAGAGGTATATGTAGATCCAAAGAGAGGGGCAAAGACCTAGAAAGGGACACAGAGAGATAGAGAAAGATATGTGAGATGCTCCAGGCCTCCCCCCAATTTCCTCTCTGGACATCTTTGGGGTTTGGGGCTCTGTCCTTGTCCTAGCCTCCACCTTTCCCACAGGTGGCACTTGAAACACTCCCAAGGGCCCACAGTCTCTAGCTTGGGGTCTCTCCACTACAGAGGTCTGGGGTTCAGCCTTGAAACCTGGGAGTCAAAATCCTAATGCCCAGGTGGGCCGGGGCTGGATCAAAGGCAGGAACACCATTGATCTTTGAACAGGGAAGGTCCCCAGTGCAGGTCTGAGCTGAATGGGGTGGAGGTGGGGGGCTGTTAACGAAGTCTCCACTGGATGCTAACCCTGCTTGTGAGAGAGGGATTTGCTCCATTTCCCAGGGGAGGAAACTGAGGCTGGAAGAAGGTACATGTTCATTCACTGGAGAGCATGTACTGTGTGCCAGGTCCTGGGTTTACTGTGGTGCACAAGACTGATCAACTCCCCATGGGAGTGACAGACTCAGAAGGGGGCACTAACAACTTAGGATAATGAGGATCATGATGGGATCATCTGGGCTCTGTGGGGATACAGACAAGACCCTCTATCCAGGCTGGGGTTCAGGAATGGCTTCTTAGAGCAGGAGCCATTGAAGTTGAACCTGAAGAATAGCAAGGGGAGAGAAAGCCATCCAGGGAGTGGGTATAACATGTGCAAAGAACCAGGGATAACAACCAGAGAAAGGATTCTTTTTAAGAACTGAAGCAGGGCCTGGGTGTGGTAGCTCCCTCCTATAGGAGTCTGGGGTAAGAAAATTGCTTGAGCCCAGGAGTTTGTGTGGTTGCAGTGAGCTATGATGGCACTACTTCACTTTAGCTTGGGCAACAAAGTGAGACCTTGTCTCTTTTGAAAAAAAAAAAAAAAAAAGGTAGGCTGTGTGCCTGTAGCCCAAGCAGCTAGGGCACCAGCCACATACACCAGAGCTGGCGGGTTCGAATTCAGCCTGCGCACCAAACAACAATGACAGCTACAACCAAAATATAGCCAGGCGTTGTGGCAGGCACCTGTAGTCCCAGCTACTTGGGAGGTTGAGGCAAGAGAATGGCTTAAGCCTAAGAGTTTGAGGTTGCTATGAGCTGTGACACCACGGCACTCTACCCAGGGAAACAGCTTAAGACTCTGTCTCAAAAAAAAGAAAAAAAGGCTCGGCGCCTGTGGTTCAACAGGCTAAGGCACCAGCCACGTACACCTGAGCTGACCGGTTCAAATCCAGCCTAGGCCCGCCAAACAACAATGACGGCTGTAACCAAAAAATGGCCAGGCATGGGCAGCGCCTGTGGGGCGCTGACCCCATATAACGAGGTTGGCAGGTTCAAACCCATTCCCGCTGAACTGCAACAACAACAATAACAACAACAAAAATGGCCAGGTGTTGTGGCGGGCGCCTGTAGTCCCAGCTACTTTGGAGGTGGAGGCAAGAGACTCGCTTGAGCCCAGGAATTGGAGGTTGCTGTGAGCTGTGATGCTACAGCACTCTATCCAGGGTGACAGCTTGAGGCTCTGTCTCAAATAAAAAAAAAAAAGCCTTTTTTTAAAAATTTGAAACAGGATCCAAATAAGGTCCACATATATAATTTGTTAATATGTCTTTAAGTCTCTTTTATTATTATTATTATTATTTTGAGACAGAGCCTCACTCAGTTGCCCTGTGTTTGAGTGCTATGGCATCATCATAGCTCACAGCAACCTCAAACTTTTGGGCTCAAGTGACTCTCTTGCCTCAGCCTCCTGAGTAGTTAGGACTACAGGTGCCCACTACAATGCCCGGCTAGTTTTTCTGTTTTTAGTAGAGACTGGTCTTGCTTTGCTCAGGCTGGTCTGGAACTCCTGAGCTCATGCAATTCATCCATTTAAGCCAAAGAGCTGGGATTACAGCATGAGCCACCACACCTTGCCTTTAAGTCTCTTTTAGTTTCTATCCATTTCTTTCCCTTTTTTCTTTATTCCTTGTATAATAATTTATTTGTTGACAATGAATTGTTCTATTTTAGATGTGTGTCTTTAAAAGAACATAGACATTTTCAGACATAGTGGTTCACTCATGTAATCCCAGCACTTTGGGAGACCAAGGTAGAGTGATTGTTTGAGGCCAGGAGTTTGGGACCAGCCTGGGCAATGTAGTGAGACCTCAGGAAGAACATAGAGATAGATTTTGTTTGTTTGTTGTTGTTCCTACTCACTATCCAACCTGAGAGTCTATATATTTTAAGTGGTGAGTTTAATTCATTTATATTTATTGTGTTTACCAACATTTTTGTATTTATTTCCATAACTTTATTTGATCGTTTTATATTTGACATGATCTCTTTCTGTTGTTTCCTTTCATCTCTCTTTCAACTTTTTGCTGAATTTGTCAGATTTTCTTTATTTGCTTCTGTCTTGTCACTAATCATTTGGAAATTATTCATTCCATTTCTGTCTTTTGAGTAGTACACTCTTTGACATGAATACTTAGCTTATTATAACAGAAAGTTAACCCATGTCTTTTTCTTCCTCCTAACAAGACAAGAACTTAAGATGCATGCAGAATGGACCCTTTCTCCAATCTGAATGTCACTCTTATCTGTATTTGAATCTTTTCTTGGCACACACAAGGATGGAGATAAGGATGGGAAGGGAGGGTGGTTTGTGTGCCCAAAAGGTCGCTGTTTTCTTGGAAGAATGTCAGAAGAGGTGGAAATGGATTCCAGAGACCCTAATGTGACTTGTGACTTCAGGCAAGTTCTGCTTTGGGCCTCAATTTCCCCATTTGTAACCGAGCACCAAGTCCTTCCAGTGCTAATAGGTGAGGATCGCAAGCCTCTGACCTTTCATCTTGTCCCCACCACTCCTCATGCAGAGGTAAAAGACTCCATAGGCAGCTAGCGTGCAGGACCAAAGTGAGGAGGCTCCACTGCCAGGCCAACCACAAAATGAGCTTGCTGGAGAATGCGACAGCTAATGTCATTACTTACTTCATTGAGCTAAATAATCTCAGGAATTGCTCATCAAGGCCTAATAATTTGATTGGATTTCATGCACAATTAGCCCTTCGGAGCTGAGGCTTTAGTTGTTAGACACTAGTCCCCCTGTCTGAGAGGCTCAAGGTGAGCGTGCAGATATGGGGCCCTAGCCCTGGGCAAGAGTCAGGTATGCAGGCCAGAGAGAGGGCTGAGATGGAGTTATTTGGAGAATTATTTTTAATAATATAAAGTGCAAAGAATAATA
The DNA here is from genome assembly GCA_963573935.1 of Arctocebus calabarensis. NCBI lineage: Eukaryota > Metazoa > Chordata > Mammalia > Primates > Lorisidae > Arctocebus > Arctocebus calabarensis. Next base: position 5,751 of record CAUYON010208743.1, on the reverse strand, counting down.
TCACGAAAATGTCAACCTCAATGAACATAGTTAATGGATGGTCACTTTTGCTCAAGATTTTTATTCTTCTTACATGAAAGAACTCAGAATGACTAATTTAAAAGCTAAGTCAAATCAAATCCTCTTCCTAAGTCAGCCCATAGCCCTCCATAGCTCCTGCCTTCCTTGGAGTCAAAGCCCAAGTCTTCCCTGAGACTCACCAAGCTCTGCATAACCTACCCTGTCCCCACTCCCTCTTCCTCTCTCCTCCATCTCATTCTGTTCCAGCCACACAGGCTTCCTCACTGTGCTGCCAACACGCTAGGTGCAGTCCTGCCTCAGGGCCTTTGCACAGGCTGTCCCCCCTGCCTTCCCTCAGATATCCCCATAGTTGGCTCCTTCTCCTGTTTTGTATTCAGCTTAAATGTCACCTCCTCCAAGAAGCCATCCCTGACTAAAATAAATCCAGCACATCACCTTGTTAAATTATTATACAGATTGAGTATCCTAAAATGCAAAAATCCAAACAACAAGAAGCTCCAAAGTCAGAAATTTTTGAGCACTGACAAATGAGGGAGAGAGAGAGAGAGGAACACACAGAGAAACACACAGAGAATCCCTTTCTACCACTTTCCTATGATTGGCTATCTCTCCTTACCCTGTATATATATATATATCTGTCTCTCTGTCTCTCACTTTCTGTCTCTCTCTCTTTGCCTGGATATTTCTGCTTTTTCTGTCTCCTTTTGTCTCTATCCCTCCCATGGGGAACCTGCTTTATTCATTATCGCCCTTCCCTCCCCTCCCCTCCCCTCCCCCCTCCCAGTTCCTCCCCTGCCCTACTTTCTCCCTTCCCCCACATCACTGTGGACCCCTGTTCCCCTCTATCACTGGCTGACAGGGGGGTCTGGCCTTCCTCCTCAGCACCCCCCTTCTCCTGTCTCTTTGCCTCTCCTCTGACAGTCTGTTTCCATCTCATGCTGTTTGCAGAGATCTCAGACGCGCCGGGTGCACATATCTCCTGGGGCTGCCAGCCTCTGGGCTCCACACCCCCTTCCTTTCTCAGCGTGGGCCCCCCCCCACACGTTCTAGGTCCTTCCACCATTCTCTCTCCCTCCCAGATACCTAAGGCAGAGCCGAGATGGAATTTTAAATGCATCTTGAGGCTTTACCTCCTCACTGCCTGACTAGGGGGACCAGAGATGGGTAGGAACTGCCACAAGATCACACAGCCCCTGTCCCGGGACCCCGCCTCCTGCAGCCTTAGTGGCGTGGAGAGACCCCACAGGCCAGGAATTTTTCAGCAGCCCCACCTTGCTGTGTGATGGGGACCATGGGCTCTGAGTCTCTGAGTCCCCGCTTCCTCATCATGTAGAGACAGGGACTTTGCCACCTTCCCAGGTGACAATTAAACAGGCTAACACAGGAGAGACAGAACCATGGGAACTGCTGCAGACAGATAGATCTGTTCCCAGGAGGCAGGGAAGGAATGGCTGGGTGTGGAGACATCCTCCCCACCCCCACTTTAAGGGGCCAGTTTGGCTCCATAAGGATGGCCCAGGGATGTCACAGGCTGAGGGTGGGACTGGCAGGAACGGCTTGTCTGGTACACCAAGAAAGGAGTGTGAATAGGGGGTGGGGGCGGGGGAGTCAGCTGCATTGGGGTTGCCTAGCAACAGGGATGAAGCTGACAGACAGGATGGAGACCACTGTTGTCCAGGGCCAGGAGGGTGTTCATGGATTCATGGAAGGAAGCTGAAAAGCAGGATCTTGTGTTTCCCTTGCCTGGAAGAAACCCCCACCCCTGGCACTCCAAACTTCAGCAGAGTCTACCCCAGCCCCACGGGGCTTAGAGACATGAGTGTCTAAAACAGGAGATTCAGTATCAGCATGGGATTCACTTACTGGAGATACACTGTGGACCAGAACAGACCTGGCTCCATCTCTTCTCAGTACTCCCAGCCTTAGGGGAGAGGCAGACGCTAATCAAAGAATCTATGTGTGTGTGTAAATTCATTTGTTCAATCACTGCTTATCAGGCATCTATGTATGCTGGGCAATGGCAGGAGGGGAGACCGAGTGTTAACAAGATAGATATATAAGATTGAGTGGTGAGACGGCTATGAACAGAACAAAGTAGGATGACGTTGGGTGGGCTGCCTCAAGTCTGTAATTCTAGCACTGTGGGAGGCCAAAGTGGGCGGATCACTTGAGCTCAGGAGTTGGACACTGGCCTGAGTAAAAGTGAGACCCCAGCACTACCAAAAATGGAAAACTTAGCTGGGTTTTGGGGTGGGAGCCTGTAGTCCCAGCTACTTGGGCAGCTGAGGCAAGAGAATCACTTAAGCCCAGGAGTTGAAGGTTGCTGTGAGCTGTGATGCCACAACATGCTACCCAAGGTGACAGCTTGAGGCTCTGTCTCAAAAATAAATAAATAAATAAATATAGAAAAATTAGGCTCAGCACCCATAGTTCAGTGGTCAGGGCGCCAGCCACATACACCAGGGCTGGCGGGTTTGAGCCCATCCCAGGCCTGCCAAACAATGACTACTATAACAAAAAAATAGCCGACTACGCCTGTAGTCCCAGCTTCTTGGGAGGCTGAGGCAAGAGAATTGCTTAAACCCAAGAGTTTGAGGTCGTTGTGAGCTACAGGACTACACTACAGGACTCTACCCAGGGCAATATAGTAAGACTCTGTCTCAAAAATGAAAAAAAAGAAAAATTAGTCAGGCATTATTGTGGGTGCTGAAGCAAGAGGATTGCTCAAACCCAAGAGTTTGAGATTGCTGTGAGCTATGATGCACTCTACCCAGGGAGAAAGAGTGAGACTCTGTCTCAAAACACACAAAAAATTGTATATATAAAGCTGGGCACAGTGGCTTATGTCTGTAATTCCAGAACTGTGGGAGACCAAGGCAGGAGGATCACTTGAGATCTCTGAGATCAGCCTGGGCAACATAGCAAGACCCCATCTCTATAAAAAATAGAGCAAAACCCTGTCTCTTAAAAAAAAAATCCAAAAAGACAATGACTAATACCACTCCATTGTTTCCCTGCTCAAGAGCCTGTCATAGTTTCCTATTGCACTGAGAATAATTCCAGTGGCCTCACCAAAGCCTATCAGCCTTGCAGGGTCAATTCCCCTCTGCCCCTACTTCCTCCCTGCCTTCCCTTCCTCCCTCTCTCCCCCTTCTCATTCTGCAGCAGCCACACAAGTCTTCTGTGCCTCCAGCATGCCAGATGCAGTCCTATCCCAGGGCACATGCTGTTTCCTTCCACCTGCACTGCTCCTTTCAGATCTCTGCATGGCTCCCTGCTTCTTCTCCTTTAAGTCTATGACCAAATGTCATGTTCTTGGAAAGGCCCTCCCAGACCACCCTCTGTCTAAAGTAGCCCCATCCACACACTACTTTAGATTTTTGTTCATTTGCTTGTTTGTTTGTTTTGAGACAGAGTCTCACTCTGCTGCCCAGGCTAGAGTGTAATGGCATCAGCCTAGCTCACAGCAACCTCAAACTCATGGGTTCCTGTGATCCTCCTGCCACAATGCCCAGCTTTTTGGTTGTACTTGTCATTGTTGTTTGGCAGGCCCGCTTTTTGGTTGTAGTTGTCATTGTTGTTTGGCAGGCCTGGGTTGGATTCAAACCTGCTAGCTCTGGTGTATGTGGCTGGCACCTTAGCCGCTTGAGCTACAGGTGCCAAACCTAATTTTTCTATTCTTAACTTTTTTTTTTTTGCAGTTTTTGGCCGGGGCTGGTTTGAACCCACCACCTCTGGCATATAGGGCCAGCGCCCTACTCCTTTGAGCCACAGGCGCCACCTAATTTTTCTATTTTTAATAGAGTCAGGGTCTTACTCTTGCTTAGGCTGGTCTCAAACTCCTGAGCTCAGGCTATCCACCTGCTGTGGCTTCCCAAAGAGCTAGGACTACAGGCTTGAGCCACTGTGCCCAGGCTACATTTGTTTAACAGTGACTAAATAATATTATACATCAAAGTCTCCCTGACCACTCTTAATAGCTATATAATATTTCACTGTGTGATCATAAGTGACATCTTTAATGAGGCCCCACTGACTGGAGAGCCAGTGCTTATAACTTCCTGCTTTTATCTCCAAGGACTAGATGGAAGTCCCTTGAAGGGGGTTGCTTGAGGACATGTGGCAAGCAGACTTCTAGAACGACCCTACAAGAATCTCTACCTCCTGATGTTCGTGCCCTGTGTATACCCCTCCAACTGAGTGTGGCCAAGGCCTGGGCCTCACCATTAACCGATAGAATATAGCAAAAGTGATGGTGTGCCCTTTCTGAGATTAAGTTACCTGGATAACATTTTGCTCTCGCTCGTTCTCTCTCTCTCTCTCTCTCTCTCTCTCTGCCACCTGGCAAGGAACCAAGGAACTAAGGATGGCCCCTGGCTATCAGAATGCCTCCAACATACATGGGCATAGATTCAAAAGCTGACCCTCCCCAGCTGAATCCAGATAAGGCCACAATCCTGGCCACCTCCTCTGATTGCAGCCTTGAAGATCCTGAAACAGAGGACCCAGCTAATCTGTGATATTTTAAACCTCCAAGTTTGGGGGTAATTTGTTACTCAACTGAAGATGGCAAAGACAACACATATGACTTCTTTCTGGTCTGCTTCTAGAAGGGGCTGAGGAGAGTCCAATGGAACAGCACAGCAAAGGCTTGGAGGGGAGACTCGTGCAGGAACGTGATTTTTCACTGGCTGGGGAAATAGAGTGGGGCGGGAAGGGCAGAATTTGGGCTTCATTCCCAGAGGAGCAGGAAACCATGGCAGGTTTGGGGCACTGCCAAGGGGGATGGGAAGGAATCTGGATTTTGATTTGGCCATTCTGGTCCTGGCTGTGTGGGGACAGTGCTCTTACAGGCAGGAGGGAGAATCTGGGGGCCTCCCCTGGGCAGAGTGGAGAGATGTGACCCATGGAGAGGTCAAGTCAGAGGCTTAGGCCCTGGATGCCCCTGGACCCACAGCTCTGTCTTTGTAGTCACCCCTGCATTTGACATCTTCCCTCATCCTCTGAATTCCCCTGTCTCTCCCTGCATCATTCTCTCACTGCCCGTGATAGAGAATGGATTATATTTTTATAACTCCTTGTTTTTCCTGAACCAAGCTCCATGTGCACTGGGCTAAATTTAAAAAGCGGATGGATGTAGAGAAATTCATATTCACTCTTACTCTCTTAGAAAAAAATAAACACCTCAGTTCAGATGTCATTTGCCTAGGGGACACTGGAGGAAGGGGGATGGTAGGTTGCATTTTTGCTCAAAAGTGGCAGGGCTGGATGGGGATAAAGTATACCTGGATTTCAGGTGCCTCCTCATAGAAGACTTCCCCGAGTCAGGGGCCACCATTGGGATCTTCCAAAGTCCTGGGCATCCTCCCATTACAGCCTTGATCCCCCTAAGCTGGAACCACTTGTTCCTACGCTTGTCACCTCAGGGCCTTGTCCCTTGCTGTTCCCTCTACCTGGAATTCTTTTTCCATGGATCTTTAGGACTAGTTCCTCCTCAACTTTCATGTCTCCTCAACCTTCAGCCTCCTCCAGGCAGACCTGACCACCCTGGCTAATGAAGCTGCCCAGTCAATTTTCTATCTCATCATCTTTTTGTATTTTCTTTCTTTCTTTCTTTCTTTCTTTCTTTCTTTCTTTCTTTCTTTCTTTCTTTCTTTCTTTCTTTCTTTCTTTCTTTCTTTCTTTCTTTCTTTCTTTCTTTATTTCTCTCTTTCTCTCTTTCTCTCTTTC